>OMKX01097507.1:0-37637 GCA_900302425.1 Brosme brosme
GCCCCCCCGGTGGCAAGGTAGAACCGTTGGCTTTGCTCTTGTGCTTGGGAAGCAGCTTGCTGCGCATGCGGCTGAGCGTGGCGGTGTGGCGCGCGCGGTCCACCGCCACGGGCTGCTCCAGGTACACCAGGTCGTTATGGGACTGGCTCATCCCCGGCTCCTTGCGCTGGTGCCGCCGGCGGAAGAACAGCTTGGCGCTCTTCTGGAGGAAGCTGCCTGCGTCCCGACGAGGGAACAGAAGGGAGGATTGGTTAATAGCTACGCTAGCAGAGGGAGACAAGAAAGTCAACCGACACTGTCCTTCAGGCCAGCCCATCCAGTAAAGGTTGTTCACGTCCTAGAGTGAACAGTTGCCATTCATTGGGGGTCTGTTTATGTGGGTTGAAACTTAATCTAGGTCAAGACTAAATCCAATAAGGCCGTGAAGCAAGTCTTAAGAATCAATGGAATTGGAAACATTTTTTCGGGGGAAAAGAGCCTGACATATAGATCAAGATCATGCAATCAATGCCTCAATACTTGTAAGCCTGTTTAAGGTAGACGTCATACAAGGGCCATTGTTGTATGACTGTCCATTAATGTGTAACATCTAAAACACCAGTGAACTGTGGTGATTGATTGTAGTTCAGCCCGATGCAAATGTCCCACAGAATATTCCCGCTCATACACAGATCATGCATGCGATTGAAGATCCTTGGCCTTTACATTTTAATGTCAGGTTGTGGTATACAAATCTGGAGGACCTTAAAAGGGCGTTATTTCTTTTTAAACGTGGTTATTATGTCTTATATGACAGTCAACATAGTAATATATTTGGCTTTTTGTCACTGTTATAAGACCGTAAGTAAGAGAAAACAGGTGTAAGATCCTATGTTTGGGTCAGTCTCCACCAACCAATTTATGAACTTTGATACTATACTCCGAACTCAAGTTGCGTTATATTTGTGACGTCTAAGTGCCTTTTCTGAGGAACTTCGACGTTACGATGAAGGGACAGCTTTGGCGAGGTGTAAGTGGATGTGTGGCGCTCCGTCTTGCCAGCGGTTGATGTTGCCGGCTGGGTCCGAGAGAGGGTTATGCCTCTCGGACACTTTTAGTATAACACCACGGTGTGTGTTGATGGGTGATGCTCCGCCCGGGCAGCAGTATATTGATGTCCGCGTCCGAGAGAGGGTTTAGCTTCTCGGACCCTTATAGTAAAACGCTGCGGTGTGTGCCGCATTTCCTTCACAACATCGCTCCTTATTAAGCTCATACACAAATAAAGGTACTAAAAAAGCATCACAAAGTAGATGTTGGTCAATCCATGGCAAAAACACGCCCACCCTCCTTCCTACAACTCTCAGCCAAAAACACATTATTATTATTTTTTTAATCTAAGTTTTTCGAATTTGAGTTCACCTTGAAAGGCATCTCAAAACTACAGAATGGTGTTTGCTTATGGATGAAAGTTTAAAGTAATATCATACCACACAATTCTATATCATTTTGGAGAAATATACTTATGCACAAATTCATATGCATTAAATCCTAATTAAAAGTCAAATCTTTCTTCTGCATGTGTTCTATGATCATATGAATCCATGCCATGATTTCATTTATGAAACCATATCATAGTGCAGATAAAAACAAGTAGAAGAGTATTGCTTGGCTTTCTAAATCGAATTATTAAAATGAAATACGTGAATTAAAAAACACACCACAGTGCAACATACTGCTAAATAAGAGTATTGTTTTCTACTATCTATCATCTACTTACTACATACTAAAGAGCCTACTATCTAAGGGCTGAACAATAAATGAAAACAAATTACTTTTAGGAGGGAGACGAGCAGTAACTGTTTAGAAAATGCATGATGATGCATATTACCAACCGCGTACAATTTAAGATGCATATGTCAAGATGCACATGAACTTGACAAGACAGGAAATGACATTGTAAGATGAATAATCCAATCATATTTATATTATGTCTACATTGTTCAGCCCCACTCCAATGTGTCAGTGCTGATACAGAGGAATCATTTCATATCGCCACAAAAGGTTATTTCATACTCTTGCACACATATGTTTTCTATTCTACAGGCAATCTACAAAAGAACTTACTGGTCTGGGCAAAATGGCAGCTTAGTAGCGCCGTTTTCCTCTAAGGTGGCATGGTAGAAAAATCAAAGAAGCAAGGTTTGAGCAGCATTAGAGGAACACCAAGACCAGGTCAATAACACCAAGCGTACATCCCCGCCCCACCCCCGGGCTAATCCAGTCCCTCCGTGGTTCACCTCTGCTCTTCTTGCAGCTGGCCTCAGACACACACATGGACAGGGACAGGTTCTCCATCTCATCACCGGCCTGGCTCTCCCAGTCCTGCGGGGGGCGCCCCAGCCCACCGGGGCTGGCCTGCTCCGCCTCTGACGGAGGCGGAGGGCTGCTGGATCCGGAGGCGATGGCGACGGTCACGTCCTGGCTGGAGCTGGCCTCCGACATGGAGGCGTCCATGGCGGCGGCGTAGTCCGCCATCATGGCCAGCTCGTCGTCCTGGGACAGCGGTGCCTGGGGAGGAGAGTCCAGCAGAACTTTAGGAAACAATGTTTTTACGGGCCCTTGATTTCCCTGTAAAGAAAACACTGAAGATTCAAGACACTATTTGTCATTTCATTATGTCAGATGAGTATACATTGTGTGAGCACAGTGAAAGGCTGGTGGGACAGACTATACCAAATGTATATAGAATCCTAAAATCTGTACAAAGTTAAGAAATAAATGTTCACTGAAAAACACTGATGCGGTGAAACGACTGTGGAAAGTTACAAACACATTTTTGTTTCATTTTGCAGCACATAAAAAAAATATAATCTAGCTGTGGCCAGAAAAAGGAGTCATGCCACAACCAGCCCTGGAGGAGCTGCTGCATGTTCTCACTGGACGACACAAGGGGAGAAAACCGGCCTATTTGGCCTGATCTACCCGTGCTGACTCATAAACTCAGCAACTGCGTGTGTATGGAGTTGTATAGGAGTCCAGAAACAGAGACCTCTATACCCCGTCCCGGGTTGTATCACAATCTATTCCACAATCCGTTTGTATACCTTGGCTATCACTGATTGACTGATTGTAAAGCTGCTTTAGTGGTGAGCAATGCCTTATATAATAGGACATGGTCATGGCTGTTTAGTTCAAGTTATTCGAGTTATTTTTACAGTTAAACAAAAGTGTTGAATAGTTATTGTTCACCACATAAACCCAAAGACTCTGGTCCACACTGCAGCTAATGGAGAGCTGTTTGAGCCGTAGGGAGCGACGAAGACTTTAACAACAGGTATTATATTCTAAGTATCACCCCCGCCCGGCGCCTTTACCTTGGTTATGCCGGATATGATGATGGTGCTCTTCTTGACGGGAGACTTGAGCTTCTGCTTGGCAGACTGGTGCAGCTGGCGGATGGCCGCCTCTGCCACAGGGTCGGTGCCGTTGAGCATGAGCAGCTCCGTGTCCGACGACGACAGCGTCTTGTTCACCATGGCGCCCGCCGCCGCCGCCGCCGCCGCCGGCAGTTCTGAGACGCGGCGCTCCGACAGCTTGGACTTGGTGGGCGTGGCTTTCAGGGAAGACTCTGAGGGAATGGAGGACGGAATGACTTCCTGTTTGGGTTGATGGTGTAACCCCTGCTGAGCTTGTGAGCTAGTGGCGCGTTTATGTTTCACTTCTCCTTGAGGCGTGACTGAAAATGTAATTGCTTTTCGCCAACTTTCCCGGTCTCCCACTAAGCATATAGGCCATGTACTCCAAAGATAGTAGTTCGATTCTTCTCTGTTCTTATTTTTAGGAAAACATGTCATTTTGATTAAACGCTTTGAGAAGTTGAGTCGCTTTTTGTTCCTAGTGAGAGGGCCTGGAAGTGCTTTTTTGCCAAGTCATGTTTATGAGCGCTTGAGCGCTGGAATTCAACAAAAATGCATAGCAGCGACCGTGTCATGAATGCAATGCACCTGGGAATTCCATCAGGGGCCAAGCATGACCAGACCTCTTCATAATGTTCCGGCATTGGAGGTGAAAACACCTTTAAAAACAGCCACGTGTATTTTGACACTCCCAGTAAATGAATGTGTGGGGAAAGTATGTGGCAAATCCAGTTCGAAGCGATTGTCAGACGTTGCATTGCGAAAACAAACATATCTGTAATTCTATGTTTACATGCAGAACAAAAGCTAACGTCAACGTAACTGAAGGTATGCTGGGAACGTCCGCTACACTCTACGGCTTGCTACTCCCTCACTAATGAGGGCCCCATCAGCCGCGCAACAAAATCTTGATTGTTTGCTGTGCTGGCTCCACAATGTTGGAACGGGCACCCCACTGACATCGGGACAGCTGAAACCCCACCAATCTTCTGCCGCAGGCTGAAAACTCATCTGTTCAGACTGCATCTTGGCCCATGATGAAAAATCATACATACAAAAAAAGGAATAGCTTTCTCTATCTCTTTTTTCTATATTGTAGCACTTACAGCAGTGAGCTTATAGGATGAATTGTATGTGCTCTAATGATTCTTGAACTTTTTGGGTTGCATCTTCATTGTTGAATGCACTTATTCTAAGTTGCTTTGGACAAAAGCGTCAGCTAAACAAATGAATGCAGGCTAAACACTAGAGCAAGAGTGGGTTGCCAAATCTCAATGTTGAGAGAATCAAACCTCGAGACGGATGAGGTGGAAAACCGTGCGACTAACATCCCGCTAACTAATGATGGGCCGCGGCACTATCATGTCGGAATAATCTAAGAAGTCGGGGAGGGCAAACTACAGCAAACCAAGAGATCCCAGGTAAAACATTAACGAACGTTTAAAAGGAAATCGATCTCAAGGCTCGATGCGCGGCTCTCAACTTTGAGATAATTTTTCGTTTTTGAGTCTTTAAAACCTATTTGCTGCATACTTTCCCCCGCATGAGTTAACAGCACGTTGCTCTTTGGGCCTCTCTGGCTACTGCGGTGCATCCGGAGCCCCTGTACCTGTGCTGAGTGAGGTGGGGAGCGGTCGTCCTGGCTTGCTCTTCACCGCCGTGATGGTGGTGACTACGGTCCCACAGGGCATCACTGTGCGGTCCATCTCCACCCGCTTGGTGGGGGCCGGGGTGGGGGGCAGCCAGGAGCGCACCTCGCTGGGCTCCAGGTACGTAAACTGGAACAAAAAGGAGGAGGAGGTTATTAATAACATGCATGCTTATATATAACCTCATGGTTATAATGAGAAATCTGAAGCAAGGGTTCAACAGATGCTGATAATTGCCCTATATAAAGAAATTATGCAGAAAACTAATGCAAATGATAAACGTGCAAAATAACTTTATTTTAACTGACATGTCAGATAATGAACGCATCGTGATTAATTATCGCACATAGACCAACCTCAGTAGTCAGTGATCCAGTCACTTGGTCTTTGGTCATGAGTGCAAATGTTTGCGTTCCTTTGGGCTGCATCTTGGCGAGATGGAAAGGCACAGACACCTGACCTAGTAGAGAGTCTGGCAACACAAGCAGTACATTTTTCAATCGGATCGTACAATCGGATCGTCGGGTCCCACTGAAACTGATCAGCAAGAACACAGATTAAAGTAGGATATAGGACTGGATGGAGACACCAGTGTTTACTCTCCGTATCCAACAGCCTTCAAAGGCTGCCTGCTATTATGGCCTTTGCATGGCAATAATGGGTGTCATTTAACAACTAACTCTCTAGCAACACGGCCTTTGTTGACAACCAACTGAGCACTTGTTAAACAAATGTTTAGTGCTCTATGTAAATAAAGTGATGATAGATTTGCGATTCTTTGGCTGAGGTGACAATTGTCATGTCAATGCAAGATCTGTTATCAGGATACATATATGGCAGTTTAATGCAACCACTTCTGATTTATGATCAGACCTCTTACAATGAGTGACTGTTGAATTGGCTTCAAGTATACACAACAGTGTGTCTGCAATCTGAACGTTACACACAGATCCCAAAATGCGTTAAAAGATTATAGTTCTTTACACATCCACAGCATCTGAGGAAAGTGGAAGTACACCTGTGTGAACACAGTCAGCACTTGTGTGACATAGAAACCGGCTTTGCCATGTTCTCAAACTTTCATAGCAGGAAGGAAGACGACTTCAGTACGTGAACAGATGTTGGCCTACTTTGCCCTGCACCTGTTCATACGCAGAGCTGCAGTTTCTCAGAAAACCCAAACTAGGCTTTCTAATGATGATACGGGCTCTGGGGAGTGTGATCGGATCGCTTCCATCTCCCGGGCTGGACTGGCTCATCTGACCACGCCGCGACCTCCATGTGACTTTGAAGAAACTGGAGAATAGTCGCGCAATCCGACCGGATGCTAATGAGTGGCATTGGAACGCCAAATGTAACCCAAGCCATGGGACAAAATTGACCAACTCTTCGTGACAAAAAGGTCCACAACATCGACAAGTTGTACAATCCATTGGATGTCCTACTAAATACTCTGACAGCAGGGTACTCTGGCCTACGGACTTTGTGGAACCTTCCGTCCTTACGTGCAATCATTGAATGTTGATTCTGTTTAGTTACTCTGTGATTCCCATAAGTCCTTAAGTCTGAGAGGTGCTTTTAAATCGAATGCATTAATATTATTTGTATGAGAGTAGACTGCTTTTCATCCACAGCTACTCGTGTACAAGTGGTTCTGCAGTTTGAAGCAGCCTAAAGAAATAACAACTGGTGCCAAGCTTCACTCTGTCTCAAGACAGACAGACAGAAAGATATTTCCGTCTTACCCTCTTGAGGTTGCCCATCGTTCAGCAGCTGGATGTTGAGCTCTTTCGAACGCCCATTCAGCTCACTAGTAAGACGGAGAGAAGAGAGACAGAAAGGATGTAGTCAAGATTCTAAAGAAAATACTACAACTGAAATTACAATTTCAGTTAGATGCATGATGTTGCAGTTATCGACTGTATGAATGTACCTGGGGTAGCCAGACATGGTACCACAGCTACAAATATAACAATAATATACATTTAGATAGATCGATTGATTAAATGTCTCCTTGATAATGTATCCCTGCGTCTATCGATCCACTGGTTTTAATTGTGTGTTTTTTAACAGTTTTCATTGTGAATGTTAAAGCGCTTTGTAAACTTGCATTTGAAATAGGTGCTACACAAACAAAGATTAAGAGTTGGATTATTTTTCTACACTATTCCGTAGTACTATACTATAGAGGTGGACCTACAATATGAAAGGCTGGTCCCAGGAGGGCGAGGTGGAGTTCTTCTGGACCGAGGTAGAGAACCTTTGTGGAGGGTCGTCCATCTGCATGACACATACAGGATTCATGCTCCCTGCAGAGCACACACACACACACACAGACGTATTAAAACAAAGGGCTTTTTCCCAGTACTCAAAGTCGCTTCACAGGAAACACGGAAGGTAAAATCATGTCACAGGGACCTGTAGGGATAAAAGACAAGTAGGCAAACAAGGGGAATCGTGAAATGGAGGGAGGGGAGAGAAGGGAAGGAAGTTAACTGATGAACAGAAGCTTGAATGTCCCTTTTAAAAATGGTCAGACTGTTCCAGAGAATATTCCTGAATAAAAACGTATCCATGAACTATGTAGCCATTCGGCAACAAAACACACCAAGACACAGAGCGTTCCAAAATTTAAATTAATAAATAACCCAGGCAGCACTCAGGACAGAACTAGGGCAGGTCACGATGACATAAGGAGGAGCAGTAAATTGTCTTCAGCAGCAGATCGCTGGTCAAACCGCTTATGCAGGGGGAGATCACAAATTACTGCGACCACTTGCACGTTTTGTTGAAACGGGAGAGGTCAGCCAAAAGTGTGTCTCGGATCGTGAATAATACATCGGTTTACCGGGACGGCCAACTGCCCTGGTCTGAACGCTTGAACGATTTGCTTGCCTCAGTAGAATGGGATCATTTATGGCAGACAGGGGTTTAGCAGCCCAGAGCCAAGTCGCTCGTTTAGCAAAGTGGGCCCAGGCTTCCGTTCTGCTGAGAGAAATGTTAGCGAGGCCAGGAGTACAGGAAGGAATCTCTGTGAGGAAGACCCGGTCCCTGGCGCCGGGCCAGAGGTAGAGCTCATCAATAACATCCACATCAGGGTAATTGTCTTCTTCATTTTGAGTGCTTGAAGTGGAGTACATGGACGAGCTTTGTCAGCCATTCAGGATTTAGCTTTCTTTTCTGCGATTGTCGTGGCCAAACAAAGCTATATTTCGCGGAGCATTATGCAATGCTTTGTGTGTTTTCTGCGATCAAATTGCGGGAATGCAATTGCAATTAAAATAAAATACATATCATTCATCAAAAGCAATTCAATGCGTGACTACGTAGACATGCCTGCTTGTTCATAACCAGAAAGATGGAAGGGAGTTTGTTGTTTGACGTGATCTTTTTTGTCGGAAGCAAGATGATTGGTCAAACTCGAGGGGAAGTGCGATTATTGGCCACTTCATGCAGACATGTTGCGGTGAGTGAGCAAATATGTAAGCTTGTGCAATGTTATGAGTGGAATGACTCATGTGAAATACCCCCGAAAAATGTTTGCTTGCCCATGTTTAGTGGAAAAGCAGAAAAATGTGTAACTTTCCCACTTTACGGCCAAGGACTTGCTCACCAAACAGTCACATGATAACTCAATATTACAGTTATGTAGTGGGTGTTACATAAAAAAGTTAACAAAGTAGTCAATCAAGGCTGTGTAGAGCTGTTTTCCAAGAGCTCCAAATAGAGAGGGGGGAGGGGGGCTCTGTAAGTCATGGGATATGTTTGTACATTTACAGACCAATAAAAAGTACTGCAAGTCAGAGTGATCCCCGAACGTGGAGGTTAAGGGTGGGATGAGGCTGCTCGGTCTAGGCGGGAGATTGGTTCTGGGTCCCTTGTTTTAAATTAATTAGAAAACAAACACAACTACATATTTAACTGTGACGCATCAATAGGTTAAGGCAATAGGAAAACGTCACAGCAGTCACTGTGATAATCATGTCCAAACAAACACTCTTTGTCACGTAGTGCAACACAAAAAAGCCCACAAAAAAACCCCAAATGGCCCTACCTGCAGATCCACCGCCCTGATTGAGAGTGACCCGGAAGTTCTTGACCAGCAGCTTCCATTCGTGCGCCCGGGGTGGTTTGGGGGGCGACAACACCTTGTTGCATGACTCCTGCTCTCCAGAAACACAACAGGGAAGAGGAGGTCATGTGACCGCCAACACGGATGATAAACTCTACCTCTTCATCATGGAAAGGCTGTGTTCAATGTCCAAACTAAAAACAGTGAAGCGGTAGAGGGTGGCATTCTAGGGCTGACCCGAATACGTCATTTCAAACTTCGGATATTCGTTAGATTTATGACGAATATTCAGTTAGGAAAAAAAAGAAAGACTTTTTTTTTTTTATAGTGCGCATCTTTCACTGCCTGTAAACGTAGCAGGCGGAGACCACTGCTGCCTAATCGAGTTTTGTCAACAAATCATTTTCTAAAGTGGTTCAATTGGTAAAACAAATTATTTGAATAACACAAAGTACCACAACAACATCACATCAGTGGCTTTCAGATCCACTCATCAGTCCGAGTTCGACTTGGTTACGGCAGAGCTTCAATGCAGTCTAAAAGTTTCTAAAAACACACGGTTTCCGAAGTATGAGAGTTGGCCTACTTCCAACTATCACAAAGTAGAGAGGTGGTTTGAACATTGTGAAAAGTGAAATAGTTAACGCCCCGCAGCCCGGAGGGGTAATGGCTTGCGCATCCTCACACTGGACGGCAGCTGCCAAAGTGCTACCGGAATATTCTAATATATTCTAATATCCAAAACTAACGAATGATAATTCGGTCATCCCATATTTGGCCATTCTGATGATGGCTGCAATTAACCTCAACTGAAGCGTTGACGTGAAGCGTTCTCGGACGTCTGGCGCCCGTATATATATATTTTATCACTGGGATATTCAGACGAAATGTAACCTAGCCTTCTACCCACAGTCCTCAAATATGCATAGACATTCACATTTTTTGTATTAACATTAAAAAATTGTTGCAAATATTCAGGCTCAGCCCTACGGCATTCAAACAAATTCAAAATATAGCCCGCTAAAGTAAGTACCAATATGCTTATTAGTCCAGCCAGGTAAACATGGCTGATGACGCAGGCGACACTGGGCTTCTGAGAGCTGAATCTGAATGACAAACACATTTATTGTGCAGTGTTTGTTTTGAAACCGTAATTATGGCCCACGGCTGTAAACGCCTTCGATAGACAAGGGCTTTATTTACGCAATGCACACATAGATTACAGACACGTGCAGTTTGTTATTACCCCCTCAAGAAACAACGTAGGTCAGGGTGTGAATCACCAGATATGAACAGCTTGGGAACTATAATGATGGTTCAAACACAGACACAACATCAGAACGATATAATCAAGAAGACTCAACATTTTAAAATCATGCTTCAGAGATATAACAACAACTTGCATCCCCGGGCCAAGTGTCCCTGAGCGAGACACCCAACCAGCAGGGTTGGTCCATCGCACGGTGCATCGCACTGTGCTCACCTTGATCCCCGAGGGCTGAGCGGGCCTGCAGCTCAGCGACACCGAGGGCCGTGTGGCACACAGCAGCCTCCTGATCCTCTCCTTCAGCTCGCCACCGCTGGGGAACGTGCCGTTGTCCTGAAGATGAAAGGGAGAACATGTCCATGTCACGTGTGCTATGATAATACACATGTACTTAAACTGCATTCAAAGGAAAGGCTGCAAATTGGTGTGGTCGCTATTAACTTCACTCTCATTCTGTTGCTTTTTTCCGAACCGACTTGGTAAATTCGGACACAAGGAGACATCTTGCTCAAGGACGACCACAGGTGAGGTTGTGGGGATTGAACCCGGTACCTCTCAGCTGAGAGTCGAACACCTTCGCCACTACAAAAACCACCTGACCCACTTGGCTTCAAAGTGTTCCTCTAGTTTTCGTAATGCTCCAGTCACAGTGCTCATTGAGCGTTACCTGGGTGAAGCTCGGGGTGAGCCGTAGGTCACGTGTATCCAGGTAGGACACGCCCCATCCCACCTTGACCGTCTCACCGGCCTCCTGGAGGTCAAGGTCCAGCTGGGGAAACACGAGGCAGGGTCAGACATTAAAAGGATTCAGGTGAAGGGTCAAACTGACTGCTTACTGGATATCTTTACATTTAGGAGGTCATTTTTGTCAGCGCATTAGATTTAGACTACAACATTGGCTCTCTCACAACAAGACCATGAAATGATACCACTGGAAAGGCATAAAAAAAAACATTGACAATGAAATCAAGCTGGCTTAGAAACCTCTCAACTCATTTCCTAAGAAAGAAATACTGTTGGCTGAAACAACAACGCATTAACGGAACTGACAAACAATGAACCACCTCTGTTGACAGACCGAAACAAAAAGGGAATTATTTATTGGCCACAATTGGTTGTGAAACAAATCCAGCAACAGTATTCTCTCTCTCACACTCACACACACAAGTACACACACACAAGCACACACACCTCCTGCGCCGGCATGCCTGGATTCCACCGCCAGTGTACTACAGTCGCCTCTGTGCTACCAAACAAAGGCCTCATCAGATTCCAATGCAGAATGCCTGCATGGATCTAATAAAACAACACCGATGGCCCTACACAGTGTGGGGGGGTTTGGTCAAATATCTCTTAGACAAGTTACTTCTAAGTTTAGTTCTAGTAAGAGTGTTCCCTTCAAGCAATAACATACTGAGGCCAAACTCTTGTTTGCTCCGGTTCAAAAAAGAAAATGTGCCCGGTTAGCAGGAATGTCCATGTTATTAGCATCACATACAGCGAGGGCTCATGACGCGATACAGTAGCACGGCACAACACTGTTTGAAAACAAAGTGAGAGAAAGACCAGCAGGCCGCGCTCATTGTGTGTGTTCATTATTCACGTCGAATAACAGCAGGGGTTCAGCACCACATGCACAGGCCTGGGCAACCAGCCCCTGCATCAGCCAGGACTGTTCTAGTAGGCCCATGAGTCAGAGCACAACAAACTGGAACCTTTGGTGTGATTACGGATGCTCAGGAGTAAAGGGGGGGCCACACTGAATGCTCCAGACAGAAGGGGAAAACACTACATGGAAGGCTTTCACCAATCAATCAACAGCTAAAACAAGTAAGCCCCGCCCCCAATCCAGAGCTGAGCCTTCAAACGGCTCACTGCCATTGTATTTACAGCACAGGGAGATTAGGCCCACAGCCAGGCCAGCAAGCCCCTTATTGGCTTATAAATAGCTGTCATTCAACTGGGACGCCTGCTATGCATGCCCTTCATGCCTCAATTCGAAAGCAGGCCTTTATCAAAAGGTTTTGAAAAAAAATCACATAGGTTTATTATACATTACATCATTGTTGTTGGTCCCAAGGTACAACAACCCTCAAATCAACAATATGAGGCTTGATCTATTGAAAACTGGTTTGATCCAGACAACACCTGCCCAGTAGCATGTTGGATGTTTAATGAATAAATTCAGCTCTTACCTAGACTTGATTCAACGAGTTCCTTGAGTAAAGGACAGAATAGGCGGGCCAAGCTTTCCTTTGCCAAAGGAGCACTTTATGGGCCTGGCAGCAATCTAAATGGAGCTCTTGAGGACATTTGCCTAGGACAAGCATTTTTATGTTTTTTCTCCTGCCAACAGTGAGACAAGGCGAGATTGCCACTGTTCAATGAATCAGCAGCAGTAGTAGCAGCAACAGCACAGCCTTGCCAATTAAAACAAGCTCCCAGCGACTTCTGAGTGGCCCAGCCCCGCTGTTTAGATGACCCGTTGTTTAGGAGACGTGACGTTAAAGATCCAAATAAGCGCATGCGGGCTGCTAAATGGATGGGTGGTGGTGTGTTTACCTGTATCTGGAGGGGAGCGATCTCCACGGTGTATGTGCGTGGTTCTGCCGAGGATGGGGACTTTGTATTGAGGCTGAACTGAAGCCTGTCCCCCACCAGCTTGCAGCGAGCGGCCTGTCGACGAAAAAAGGCCTTTTAGAACAACGCTTCTCCTACCTAGCTACACAAGAGGCCCATGTCAACATGAACCATTTACCGTTAAGCAATGTAAACATGACTCGGCTCTGTGGGTTATTTCAAGCCATGCGAAAACAAAAAAAGGGAAGATATGTAGTCTTGCTCAGTACACACAGTTTCCAAATTACAGGATAATACAACATAATAGACACTGTTACTTTTGTTTCTATACAAGATGATGATACGTATTGTATCTATATAAAAAAGACAAAGGATTTTGATTGTGGTGGGGTTGCGTGAGCATGCATATCGGAGCATACAAAGTAGGTGTCACGTGATATTTTCTCACGAATGCATTTTATGACAGCAATTCAGAAAAATTCAAACACACAAGAGTCTAGAGAGTTGCTGCTTATTAAACCCATTTAACTCTAATAACAAAGCCCCAGGCGTCTGAATTCAGGTTACATCATAAACCCCATTAACTCGGCAAATAAAAAACAAGCTTGAGTTCGCACAACATTCCCAGGCAGCCAAAACTGAAAAGCGTTGGCCTGTAGTATGTTCTCTGTGTCTGAATAAGTAATGTAAAAGAAAAAGTTAAACCTTCCACAATGAATTTTTACGTTACGTTACATGCACCAACATAAACATGGAATGAAATATCCTGATTCTAACAGATATAATATAATTCTCAATGAAACTGCAATTTACCAGTGTGGCCTCCATAAACAGAACATTAAAAATGTATTAACTGAGAACTGAACTTAATCGAATATGTATCCTCGCATGTGGTGTTTATTAGAATTTAATGCCTTGTAAAAATGTATAAAAAGTGACACGATAGCAGCCAGATTTCTATTATGATTTAGATGGCCTCTAACAAAATGCAACTGCAAAAATGGCTTAACCGCTAATTTCCCAATTCATTATCGAACAATTGGAGAATATTGCCTTCAGGGGCCATGATGTGACAAATGGGTGCATACAGGAAGAAAAGAAAACAATCAGTCTTGAGTGGTTGCCTTTATAACCATGCTTAATGTTGACGAGAACAAAACTGTCCTTGAAAAACAAATGCTAACTTTATTTGGGCCTGGAGGGAGGAGGGGAACGTGGCACCGGCATTCAACAATGGCTCAATTGATCCAGAAATCTCCTCCAACCCTCAGCATTATTTGATGGATGATGGCTCATATTTTCCACCACCAATCAAATAAAAGCATTCAGTTTGAAATCCCCAAAAGAGGCCTTTTCAAGTACTAAATATATAACATGGCTATTTAAACCTAAAGAAGATATGGTAAGTTTACCTTGTGTCCAGCAGACTTCTGGAAACTACAGACTTGACTGACCACCAGGTCTGATGACTGGATGCCATCCTCATCAAATGACATCAACAAATGACCCTGTGAGGCAATGATTGGGGGACATAATATATTACTGCAGTCAGGGGCCAGGATGCATGGGCAACATATTAAGCAGCAGTAAAGGCCAATAAAGATTGGGCGTAAAATCGTAAAAAAGGTGTCACAAGCCTAGGATGTAACGTTTACAAAATAAAGAAAACGTAAAGCTACGTTGCTATCACTACACTACAAGATTACTAAAGTACTAGGAAATGACATGCGAGTTGACTGAACATTTCTGGATCGTAATATTAATTCAGAGATACACATTTCACAACAACCTTAAAACCTAGGATTTTCAAAAGATATGCAACATTTAAAATGCCATATATCTCGGATATTGGGACTTAGACTGTAGTCAGTCTCCAGCAGTAAAGAGCTAGTGACAATATTGTTGTTATTTTTGAAGAGCTCAGAACCACATACGCAGAGCACCTACTGAACAGGTCGACATACCCCAGACTTCCGTGACTCGTTGTTCAGCGCTCTGCACCAAGCTTCTTTCCATCGACTTTTCCAGCTTTGCAATGACAGCATCCATTCCAACAGTGCGTCCGCTTCCTCCTTTGACGCATTGTTTCGCGCTGGTCTCTGTCCGTTTGCTAGATGACCGTGTTGGAAATATTGCACTAGGTACAACAGTAATGTAACCAACGAGGCGATAAAAAGTGTGACCATGCAGAGCCACTGTGGATCTCTTAAGCCAAAAAATATTTCGGAACTCTCCGTGTCAGACATGCTTGGAAATGGTCCGTAGCGCAACACACTTATGATAAATGACCTGGCATTCTAAAATACTTTCCTAAGAAGGTGAGCGACATCGTCGATGAAGGCAGTCCATCTCATCCTGTGTGATCCCCATTCAATGACTGACAGCTAAAAACATACCCTCCCAAAAAGTTAGAATATTGTTTTTCCATGTTATCGTACTTTAAGTTGCCCGTTACGAGCTCCATGAACATCACATATTATGCCAGTCTGTTACAGAGCGTTTGAAACTTGCAAAAAATACTTGGGGAAAAAACCGGAGTTCAAGAATTGCACCTACATGCTATTTGCTATCCGTGTATATGTGACTGGAATTGAGTTGTTAGCTTAGCTAACAAAGCTAGACAACGTTTAGCCATCTACTGTATATTTTATCTATAAGCTCCATTCAATTTCCTTAACCGGAAAACTTTCCAATGCTCACAATTGTGTCCAGATTCAGCTATCCAAGTAAACGGGAAGTCTGAAAGGGAAACCTTTTGATGGAGAGACCCACAAAGTTCCCAGTACAGGTTTAGTACTCGGCTTCTATCGTGAGATCGTAAACTTGCCTTCCTCTGAAACGGATATGTGGCACTAACTGTGTTTCCCACAACCCACCGCGAGACCCTTAAAGGGAACGCCAAAGCGTTATTTATTGGCATTGGAAAGTAAATTGTGCGTAGATATACACCAATATTTGTGTCCATCGAGCGATTTTATACTGTGTTCAAAAATGTGTTGTGCTTAATGTAGTTTTGTTTTTCATTTAAGCGTATGGAATATCGATCGTGACTGGACTGCACCCAAATGTTTAATTTTGATCTACTCTGTTTCCCGTAGAGTGTCGTCATCGTTTTATTCGCTGAGAAATGGCTACTCTCGCCTCGCTGTTGTTTGTATTTTGTTATACGCTTTGTTAAGCGTTGATTTTCAATAATCGTATATATGCTGTAACGTATGATAGAGTTGGGTTGATGTAGCTCATCAGCAAGGTAAACGTAACAAACTACAACGCGGCACCCATAGGCCACGCCTATTTATAGAGGTAAACAAACCGTGTTTTGTCAGTTCTGTATTTACGGACAGCAAATATCTGTCAACGCAGAATACTGCCAACCTAAAATAATTAGTCAATGGCAATATAAAGTTGTTAACAATGAATTGTCGTTCGGAAGTGCTTGAATTGACAGTGGAGTCAAGACAGGTTGAAGAGGCGATGTTGGCTCTACTGCACACTATCCTTTTGCACCGCAGCACTGGGAAATTTCACTACAAAAAAGAAGGCACTTACTCCATCGGCACCGTTGGTACCCAAGACATTGACTGCGATTTTATTGATTTCACCTTTGTCAGAGTGTCATCAGATGAACTTGACAGGGTGATCAGTAAGGCTGTGACCGAATTTAAGGTAAGTAGGCCTATGTGGAAATGGATTGGGCTAGCTTGTAGTTCGACCTTTCAACTAACTTGGCTTGATTTTATTTTAAACTTTTCAGGATGCCTTGGGAAATACGGGTAGCGATGGCATGGGACGGATATCACTGGAGTTCTACCAGAAGAAAAAGTCCCGTTGGCCATTTTCTGACGAGTGCATTCCCTGGGAGGTGTGGAGCATTAAGGTGAACGTTGTCCACCTGGCCAATGAGCAGGAGAGGCAGATCTGTCGGGAGAAAGTGGGAGAGAAGCTCGGTGAGAAGGTGATCAACGTCGTTGAGGTCATCAACCGCCACGAATACCTGCCAAAAATGCCGACCCAATCCGAAGTGGACAACGTGTTTGACACCAGCCTCAAAGACGTCCAGCCCTACCTTTACAAAATCACCTACCAGATCACTGACACGCTGGGCACGTCTGTAAGCACAACCATGAGGAGGCTTATCAAAGACACACTGGCGCTGTGAAAGACAACCCAAGTCAAAGACATATATGGGCCTATGAATGGCTACATTTGCTACATCTTTTGGTCTCTGAAAACTGTTTCTCTGTATTAGAATAACAGCTGCTGTTCCATGTTCAACATTAGTTTTCCGTCTACCTGTAGCTTACATCTTTTTTTGTTGCACGATTACATTTATCTCCCTGATTTATCCGCAATAACCTTTGTATAAGCCATGCACCTTTTGAAGTAGAACCAAGTACGAAATGTTAATTGTCATAATATTGTATAAAGATTGTGTAAATTCCTGAAAATAAACACTGATCATTGCGATCCATATTTGATATGTTGGATTTTGAATGTGTGTTATAGAGGTAACAGCTTTTTAGTTCAATGTATCTGGATAATGTATTTCCACCCAAGGATACATCGATCTGTATACCATCATAAGGCTCTGTGACCTGAAATCATGAGGCCATGTATCATTTTGCATGGTAGGAACAACCTAACTTTTAGCATGCAAGAGGATATCCTCATCTAAGGGAAAACTTCCTCTCAGCATATTTTCAGTGAGACTGTGACCTGACACATGAAGAACACAGGATTTCCAGTCTATCATTTTCCAGATTGAAACCGGTCCTTCCTAAATTCACCCCTATTTTTCCATCTGAAAAAGTGCCCTTGGGTTCAAACCTTGAAAAATATCCGCCCAAAATAAAAACATTTGGATGTTTATCAGGAATTTCCTATTATTATGGCAATCTCATAAAAACATTCTATCGAACGCATTTTGGCAAGGGCAGATATCAGGGACATGTCAAGTACTACAAATACACTAAAACAGATTCGATTTAAACCCCCTATCTCTAAATTGGCTAGACTAAAAATAAAACGCATTGGATTATAATTCTTTATTACAGAAATGAAGCACAAAACTGTAGAAAATCCTAAACACAAAACTGCTGCAATTCTCCATAAGCAACAATAATGCAACCAATAGTAATACACATATTAATTATTGCAGTAATAGCACAATAATACTAAAAAGATAATATTTTATATACTAACAAAATAAGTACAAAATCGAAAAATACAAACACTGCCATATACACAATATTATAATCTAGTTAATTCTTTGAAATCTTTCATATATAGACATATTTATATAAAGTTTCTTGATAAAATTAAGAGCACTATAATCAATACAGAATCTCTGAAAAAGAATGTATAGACAATGGTGATTTCTATTTTGTTAAACCATGTCTTTGGAGTACCCATTGTAGTACATTGTACAACATTGTTTTCGGTTTGACTTGGAATCTTAATTCCATTTTGGGACAGATCCACCTTTCCAGAATAAATATAAAGTCGTTAAGACACAACCAGTTCAGGATATGTTTAAGTGTTGGCAGGTAAAAACACAACCCTTCATCATGACAGGAGTGTTTTTTCTTTTATCAATTAAATAATGCATTTGATTGTTAGATGTGTAACGTAAATACCTCAAGCCATGTGTGCTGCCAGTTCTACGGACTTCTCTCTCTTGTGTTGGTAAGCTAAGGGTGTTATGGAGGTGGCCGGGGAAAGTTAATTTCCGGGAATCAGAATACAATGAAATAATACTTTTCAATAATGAGTCTAATAACAGTGAGATTCAGAAAAATTCCTTCCCTGCACCTTCCACTTCTGTATTTCGTAAATGTTTATTGCCTGAGTCAATATTGTGATCTGAAAACTACTTTGTGCTTCTATGTGATACAAAATAGAGAATGGGGCAAAGAAATATGTTTAAGGCCTCAAAAACATTGTAGGAATATTATTTAAGATGAACTAGGAGTCTTAGTTTAGCTAAGATGTATCAAGAATCTTCGTAATTGCTCAGAAGTGAAAAACATATCTGAAGTTTCAGTAACGGGCCATTACAGTACTGTAGCCGATAATATGTGGGGAATTATAATGTAATTCTCTGAAAAGCACTATGTCTATGTATTGTGATCCTCAAACCTTTGACTATTTTGGAAAGATTTCTTTCTGCATGAATCTTAAGTAATTCAAAGCGTTGCCATACTTGCATGTGCCATCAATTGGTATTTATCAACGAATAAAAACATATGATGCATCTAGAAAAACTGAAAGATGAAATTACCCATCATTCATACCATCATATTCTGCAGTTCCCGACCGTTATAAAAACAATAGAATGCATGTCATGAATTGTGGATATATCCTTGTGTTCACACTCCCGATGTGTGACAGACAGACAGTGATTAGTAACAAAGTGCATACTGATTACATGCTTGTTGAGGCCACCATGAGAAATACATCTACAGACCTAATAGATCTATACAAAAGCACTAGCCTAATCTTACATTTTACTTATGCCAATTAATTAAAAGCATTAAAAAAAAAAAAATCAACACAAATAGCCAGAAGTAAACCAGTGAAGAAAATGCTAAATGAGCAAACTAGTTTAAAGTAACAATATTCAAACCATCCAACCATCGCATTTAGTGAGATCCAAAATAGCATTTCATTGCACACATTACCCATTACACCTCTAATGACCACTTGAATACATGACATGGAGGCAAGCGAGTAAGCTATACATTCAAAGTCTTCCTTTCTTAAGCTGACGCGTGTAAGCAGAGGTGTGTTACATCAATATTAGGTATCGTCTGTCAGGGGGCAGGGGGGAGGGTAAAAGTGCACTCTCTGTGTGATGCCTACAGATGACCGTGACTCTGCTCGTGGCTCCAGAGGCTAAATGCTGTCTTGAATGTCCTGTGACAGAGTTTACACATATACTGCCTTTTGAATGTCAGGGCGGAGAGAGTGGGCGCATGGTAGAACAGAGTGTCAGATTCCTGAGTGCCAGACGACTGCTCCACGCTGTTTGACCTCGATAAAGGGCTGGGACTGCCTTGTTGCTTTTCCATTTCTGGATTCTTGCCCTTGCATTCTGAAGAGCTACCGGGCTCAGGGCTGCTGGGTGCTTCCGCGATTGCCGCAGCTACAGGCACGGTCTGGGCTGGCTTGGCTGCAAGGGCCTGTGGGCCAGGATGCCCAGAGGTTGTTTGAGGTGTCAGGGGAGGCGAGGGGGAAGGCGATGAGGGGCGTCTGTCGACTTCTTTGGTCCCGGCGTCATCTCCGGTGGACATGTGGGACTGGAAGTGGCTCCAAAGGCGAAAGTTTGTTCTGAAAGCTTTGTTGCAAAGGTGACAGATGAAGGGCTTGATGTGGCACAGCAGCTCCTGGTGCCGCTCCAGGTCTTTGTGAGAGCTGAAAAGGTGGCCGCATTTCTCGCACGGCCAGACGCCCGCTTCCTCCGTGGCGCCGTTATTGTCGGTGTCCATGTTTTCCCTTTCGCACACCGCCTCTTCCATGGGCTCCTCCTTGACGACCAGCTTGCCGTGGTGTCCCATGCTCAGGTCCTCAGGCACGTAGGATGAAGAGTCTTCCGAGTCATAGATGGGCGGGCCCGACGAGTGGCCGTAGTCAACGTCCTCTCCCGAACTCCCCGTCGGCATGTGGTCGTGGCCGTACTGGCCGTGTCCCAACACGTCGGGCCCCTCTTCTTCGTCGTCGTCCCCCTCGGCGTCTTGTGGCTTGAGGTTCAGCTGGTCCTTAATGGTCATCATGTTCTGATTGTGGACCTCGACCTGGTGGCGCCATATGCTGAAGGACGACTTGAAGGTGCGCATACACTCCAGACAGGTCAGCTTCTTGTATTTGCAGTGCGCCTCGTGCTCCTTCTTGACTGCAGTGCTGGAGAACCGTAGGCCGCAGTACGGGCACACGGTGGCGTGGCGGCAGCCTCGCTCGTGGTCGCCCTGCTCCGAGAGGGACGACAGCTTGACGTTGCAGAGTCTACAGGCGTACACGTTCGCGAGCAGGTGGTCGTCATTCTCCGGGATGGGGGCGTCCTGTTCCTGATAAAGGTCCCTCTCACTCGACGCGTTCTGCTCGTCGTTCTCATCGGGGTGGGTCCTCAGATGCTGTTTGTACTGCGATTGAAACAGAAACACTTTTCCACAATATGGACAAGTGAATTTGGTCCTCGGCCGGTTTTTGGTCAGTTTAGGAGACTGTAGGCTTTGTTTATTCCTCTTGAGCTTCCAAAGCAGTGCTTTCTTTATTTCCCTCTCTCGCACCATGTCAATCAGTCTTTTCTGAAACTTCTCGTCCAGCGTGGAAGAGCTGGAGGAGGAGGCTGGGTTCTGCACTACTCCATGCTGGGTTTGGCAGTGCGTCCACACCTTAAAGTTGGTGTGGAAGCGCTTATGGCAGATTTCGCATGCATACGGCTTCTCTGGGTTGTGATACATGTTGACGTGACGATGTAGCCCAGCGTTGGATCTGAACACTTTCAAACAGTTCCAGCATTTGAAGAGTTTACCCTGACGTGGCTCCCTAACATTATCATTTACTATATCATTATCATTATTGTCTAGGCTGGGATTCTGAGGTGCCATCCCCTCCGCCATGATGTCATCGGCGACAGGGATGTTTTCAGAGGGATAATGTTCATTCAACCCTCTGGACTTTTTGAAGGGATATCTCCTGTTGTCTGCTCTCCCCTTTCTCTTCCCAAAGTTATCAAAGCCTGCCCTAGGCCCTTGTTCGTTATTTGGTTGAAAATGTTTTAGGTTTCCCGGCAACGTGTCTCCGATGGTGATTCGAATAATCTCCAGGGGGTCCGCCAGAGGGCTAATGGGCTCTGCCTTCACACAGACCCCTACGTCTACCTGAGTGGCGCGTTCGTCATACCCGCTGGGGTACTTTGTCCTGAGAACGAGAGGGGAGGATGTTTTGGAACTGCCGTTGTGCTCCGACGTATCTGTCCCCGTTGCCTTCGACGCCAACTTAACTACGGACTGCTCGCGGCCATGCAGCTCCAGCGTTGGTGAGAAGACGGGAACAGGGCTGTCCATGGACAACGATCTACGCAGTAGGCTTTTGATGAGTGGCCCGCTTCGGTCGATAGTCTGGCTGGGTTCGCCCGGCTGCCCCTGAAAAGAACTTCTGCCATGGTACATGGGATCCTCGTCTTTAATGCCCAACTCGCAGCCGGGCTGTGACCTAATATGCTGGACTTCCACGTCGCTGAAAGACACAGAGGATGTGAGTTGCGGCCTAACCATGGTGGCCAGCGATGAATGGCCTTTCAATATGGAACTGTATGGAAAGACAGGCTTCCGCTCAACGTCGTCACTTGTTCCAGTTGCCTTTGAATTGACAGGTTGAGGCTTGTGATGCGTGGGAGGCTGAGATGCTTCTGGCTTAGAGGATCTGGGCGATGGCGGCCGCTCTGTGGCTTTCCGGTCGCTGCGAGTCCGACACACAATGACGCTCCTTGTCTGACCGTCGGTCTCATCCTCCTCTGAGAAGGAAAGCCTCTTTCTGGAGACACAATAGGACACGTGGGGCCTTGTAGACGCGATGTTGGTCAGGAAGGGGATTCCTAAGCTGTAGCCCAGCTCCTGTATGGCTGCCAGGCTGCCCTTGTCCACAAAGAGCGAGGAGGAATACATGTAATTCAGCACTATCTCAAAGGCATCCGCTTCACAGAAATCCAAATGGACCACCTTCGGCGCCTCTGCTTCCGTCCGTGTGAACAGAGACTGGAAATACTCACTGCTGGCTGCCAGAACACTCCGGTGGGCGTGGTACCTCTGGTCCCCCACCACCAGGACCGTGTCACACATCTGGCCGCTCAGGCGCTGCTCGTTGAGGACCCCCAACACAGAGGGCCCGTGGAAGGGATTGTTGTAATGCACTAGGGTCTCCATCATCTCCTGAAAGCAAAGCAAAACAATTGGATCTTAATGCAGGAATGTAAATATGAAATAAATCTGTAATACCCAATAGAAAGATACCGAAATAACAGCCTACAAATGTAAACTAGTTACAATACAATGGAGAATATCATGTACATCGGGATGAAAGTATTAGGATTTTTTTTTCTTAGAATGGGGGCCATTGATGCATTTAAAAATCTGATTTAATTAAACAAAATGAGAATTATTTAAAGGATTACATCTTTGTAATCATTAGCAAATTGTTGTTAAACTTTTTTTTTTATTATATTATAATAATAATACTAATAAGTTATTTGTTTTCCAATTAAGAACACATAATAATACAGCCTTTAAAAAACTCAATACTTTAAGTAAACAACTGTAATCAAAAATATATATATTTGAACTTAACCGCACGGTTTTCAGCCTCGCTAATGTGAACCTACATAACGTGTGTTACAGAATGGAGAGTCAAAAAATGTATGTGGTCCATGCTTTCCCTAATGTACATTAATGTGATTTTATTTAAATTAACCAATCGAAACATGACCAAAAATCCCCAATAATCAAGGTGGTGTTAATACCCACTAAATGACTAATAGTTTTAATAACAAACAAAACCTCCTATCTTGGATACGCAGCTTGTTTATTCATGTTGAGAACAGCGCACCTAACAACACATGCGCAGAAGGTTTCGGTTCTACAGGCATTACATCATGATTGTGTTCAAGATATTATGCATACAACAAGCAAACAGACAGTGATAAAATGTTCATTCATTGAGTGAAAACATCAATGAGTTGCCGGTTATTTCGTCCGTGTAAGTAATTGTCCCTGATATAGAAACGGAGACATTATCGCCCGCTACATTTTTGTGGAGGAGCGCCTATGAGACGTGGCTTAATTCTTGATGATATTCCACTTCATTCAAGTAATGGCGCGTCGGCTATAAAACGTGTAGGCTACACAGGTAGTTGGCCAATTGTATCTAAACACACAATACACCGGGACACAACTAAGGCTAGGCTTAAAGTCTTTCTGCCAAACAATGTTATACATGAGAAAAAAAGTTGCATCAGAAATGCTTTCAATGGACGCTAATCCCCAAATAAAAACAGCATTCAAAGCTGAGATCAGTGACATGGACTATATCCACTCCGAGACTGGATCAGCGCAGTCGCAGGCTATACTGGGAACAGGGCAGTAGCTAGTGAGGTTTAGATCACCAGAATCTCTCATCGAGTTACGTCAGGAAAACGTTTCTAACAACAACTATGCCAGAACTATGTATAGCTAGCTAATTATCTCGCTCAAATAAGTTTTGGCTGCCTTAACTTACCCTCTTGGACTATTTCTGTTCCCACTGAGCATAAAAGCCAAGACTATGGATAGAATTCTGTAGAAAACGCGTTGGTCGTGATTCCATCCATCTTGAATTTGACGTCATCCCACTCCAGGGATGAGGTCATCGCAAAGAACGCTCGTCACGTGCGCCTTGCTATGATAGGCTGTCTAAACACTATGGGCGTGGCAAACAACAGACTGTATCGAGAAATGTTAAAGAAACAGGTTACATCATTGATGCGTGTCAATAATATACTGTATTTAGACGTGTCATTATAAAAAAAAAAGGGAAATTCATTTGAAATGTAACAGAAATTATGTTCAAATTAGCATTAATTAGAAAAACAACTAAATATATATTCATATTTAGAGCGATTTTGCAAATTTCTCTGCATATTTTCATACCTCAATTAGGTTAAGTGACTTACCCTAGTAATTGAAAAAAAGTGATTTTCTCACTGGTTTCACCTTCGTTCATTAGGAAATTGTGTTGTTGCTCTGTCTATCCGTCACTGCACTTTCCAAGAAAGCTGCCCAAGTTTCCTCTCAACGCTGTCTCGGTCCCCCCAACGTGTGTCATTGCTCATGAAGAGATAGCCCATAACCTATAGCCTATAATAAGCCTATAATAACCTAAAGCCTATAATAAGAAAACTAAATAAATATTTCATAATGAAAGTATTTATTTACATGTAAAGAATATTGTCATATAGCTAACTTGTTTTTATTTGTATTGTATATAAAATTATATATGTATTCTTGATATGTAACCAATAGGCCCCACCTCCCTCTCAACATGCTCAATTACATAATCAGCTTGATACTCTTGTCTGACTGTTTGACTGAAGCAAACTCATTTTCACACATAACATAACCAACCACGACTCAAATGCTATGTTGGATCAAATAAGTAGATCATATACAGTATATGCAGGCTCTGCATAAAATAGTTTTTATAGCGTTAAGGCGATAATATCTTGTTTTGCAAAACGAGGGTCCATTTGTTTGTTGTTTTCTCTTGGTCAGCACACTTTTGCAAAATAATTGTCAAAAATAAAAATCTAACAAATATTTTTTACCTCAAAAGGCTGTTATTTTTTATTATTAATACAATTTTTAAAAAAGTTCCGGTTTCAATGTCGTTTGAAAACCCATAATTTTTCGATCAGATGTGGCGAGAACTTTGCATTTTTCCCACCTCCCCTTTACTTGACAATTAACTGTCTACACATGCTGAGAGTTTACAGCGCTGCCATGGTGACCGCGGTGGGTATCAATGGTATCAATTCATGGGGGACCGTGACTCGAGCAGTTTCCCAGCATGCTTCTCCTCCTCACTCCAAAAACATGTTTACTCGTGCTTCCAATCTAAATGTCTAATTAACGTCTAATAATAATTATTAGACGTATTGAAACCTTCTCTTTTCAAAAAAGAACTTCATGGATTTCCTTGCATGCTGTCTAACGAAAAACTCCATGTTACATGTTAGGTTGTCAAAAAAAACACGAACGTTCAAAACCAGCCTGAACTAGACCCAAACCCAGATCATGTCAGAATTTTAAGTATAACATATTTTGTCATAAACTGCTTACTTGCAGCATGTCAGAGCTAACAATGTCACCTGTACAACCCCCGTGGCCCTTTAGCCTGCTGTGCTTCTGTGGTAAATTTGGTTCACCTGGGGGCCTTCAAATTAGCTAGGGGAGGGGTGGGAGTGGGATCACAGAGGCTGGTGAATATGCCCTGAATCATTCTCCACCATCTTAGCAAGGAATACGCAGGTACGATGTGGTGGCTGAATACATAGTGGGGGAGTTGGTCTGTATCAGAAAATGAGCTGGGGAAACTCTATGTTGATCGCTGGGGCCCTTGTGGCCCTCGCAAGGGGACACCACACAATGATGGAAGGTAGGCCTCTATGGAGATTGCTTATGTTGAAAAATGTTGTATAGTGTGTGGGAGATTTGTATTATTAAGATGCTTTGTCTTTGACACAAGTGTTACGCCTTTAATTCATTCATGTGAATAAGTCCACATTTTGTTGAAATTTAGTCAAATTAGGAGCTTTCATAAGGTGACTCCCACATGAGACTTCCAGATAGATAGCTAAGTATGGATAAGTATGGATCACACATACAGAGCGT
This sequence comes from Brosme brosme, assembly GCA_900302425.1. Classification (NCBI taxonomy): domain Eukaryota; kingdom Metazoa; phylum Chordata; class Actinopteri; order Gadiformes; family Lotidae; genus Brosme; species Brosme brosme. The sequence goes on from OMKX01097507.1 coordinate 26,388, forward strand.
CAGAGATAAAAACACACCATGAACCTTCTGAATGACTCATGCATTTTGAAAGGTAAAACTTTACATAAGGGTACATTAATTAACATGAGTTAATGCAGTAATAATAATAATTGCTATATAGCATTAGCACAGGGGTTAGGGTTAAACCTAATGCTATAAAATAATGTATAAATGAACACCGTAGGTTATTATGAACACCATTACCTTAGTTAACATGAACACTGTCAGTAAACGGATAACTAGACCATAAGTTAACTGTAAGTTAATGCTTAATACTGCATTAACTCATGTTAATTAATGTACCCTAAAGCCCTTGACATGATCAGGGCAAAAACGCTCTGCGCTAGTACTTCCAGCCCCCTTCACAAGAGGCAAATTGCAGCGCAGGTACACGTCGTCAATGTACAGTAGTATATACAGGGTTTATGAAGATGAATGAACGGACCAATATATCTTTATTCTTCCCGCAGCGAGTTCCAGACCAGTGTGCCGTTAGCTTACTGTTGCTAAGCTAACGTTTTCTTGTCACCCACTGTTTATTTAGCTATGCTTGTGATACGAAGCATAGCCCCTGTCAATGTCTGCCTGGTATAGCAACCCCATAGCGACGTACAGCTAAGCTAACTTTAGCATTGGATTTGGCTAAATTCGTAAACTATATGCCTATTCACAAACCTGGTAGCACCATCTGACTGCTCAGAGTTCGCCATGCGTAACTTTTTTTTTAATAACATCATGATATATTTTTAGGATCGTGATGTACAGTTCGGGGAACACGGAGACGCAGAGCACTAGTTTTTCATCTATTCTTCTTCTGTGTCACTTCTGGCTCTGTCACAGACAGCTATTATCTCATTGGTTGCTCTTCGAAAAGGTCAGCGCAAACACGATCAAAGTTGAAATACTTTGAACTTTGAGCGCAAAAGACGCTCCGCGCTAGCGGCAACATCTGGCAATTATGCGCGGTGCGCGACGCCGCATAGTTGGGCGCAAACGCTCTCCCCATAGGAAAACAATGAAGCGCTAGCGCAGAGCGTTTTTTGCCCTGATCATGTGAAGGGGGCTTAACAACTTAACATCTGTTTCCATGAGAAACTGAACAACAAAACACTTTCTCTTTGCTTTTCTGTAATTCTAGGAAATGACTTATCGAAGACAGGCTACCACCTCTGCACTGTCAATGAGACCAAGATAGAGAGTAGGTGGGTGTTTAGTGCGGTCTCTTACATCGTGCAAAGACACTGCGGGGGCTGGCTGCTCTGGAGGATGTGTAACGTCACTCTTTACAAGACGACCCCCAGCACGGAGTACAAAGAGGTCACCTTGGAGGTCACGAGATGCTGCCATGGTTACGTACGCGTGGGCCGCTACTGTGTGCTGCGTGAGTCGTTGTCTGTTTCTGTTAGCATTGACGCAACAAACAATTTCCTCTTGACATTTCATTTTTACTGTATGTGGTAGGCCCTTTTATCCAAAGTGACCGGGAGTTAATTCAGATACATGTAATGTTTACATTCTCATGGATGCCTATAGGTTAGTCTGTGGAAGTTGAGGATCAAACCCAGTACCTTTAGGCTGGGAGTCAAACACCCCTACCCCTTTATCAGGCACCCATATAACGGTATTTTACTACAGCTTGATAATAACAGTTTAAAAAGCATTCAAGAGATGCATGGGTTGATGTTGTTTGTAATTGTGAATAATGTTGACTTTTCAACATATGGTACCTCAGTATATTTTAATATTTGTTCACACTTTTACAGTGTCAAAAGAGTAGTAGACAACACAGCATAATCCTGAACCTCTAGACAGGCTCATGATTAAAATCCCTACTGCATAATAGATAATGATATATTGTATTCATATTTAAATATATAGTGCATAGGGGCTAGGGTAATTTACCCTCATATCCACAGCATATCTATAGACATCCTTGATCAAGATGTCCATCCCCTACCTGCCTACATGCATCTCAAGTCGCTTTGGACTAGAGTGTCTGCTAAATAAATATAAAAATAAAAATAAAAACCCAGTAAATACTTTAATAACGTCATATATATTTTTGGAGCCATCCACTAACAAGACTTCAGTGTTTATGTTTATACATGTCTTATAGTGAGTTATATCTCGTTATTCAGCACTCAATAGATCCAGGGAGTTCACTACCAAGCCCGGATTCTGCCCGACCGCAGCCGAAGAGCCACCTGACGGGTGTCAAACGTGTGTTTGGGACATCGACTGCCCAGTTTGGCAGAAATGCTGCCAAATGTTGAATCGTTTCCGATGTGTCAACCCTGCCAGTAAGTATTTATTCAGTGATTAGTTGTATTTTCTAACATGGTTCTTATCTTGTAATCTTCTTTTGGTGGAGTCCAATCTCTTGTTTGTTTGTGTTATGTGTGTGTTACAAAACATTTGTAATCTTTTTCAGCGTTCTCACATTACGCAGCTAACGGAGGATGGAGTCTCAATGTGACGGTGACAGTAAAGACGGATTACCATGGCATGATGGCCTTGGATAAAGGACTTCTTAACCACGCACAATTGTTGCACGCCATGGTATGCTAGTAATGAATGCAAAAAAATGGTATTGGTGGGTTTAAGACTATCTTATTATTATATTTATTATTATATCTTATTATATTATTATATTTTGATGCTTTTCATAATTTTGAATTTCGGAAGGAATCTTCCTACTACGAAAGCATACTTTATGTCATCGATCCTCTGAATCATTTTCTTTAATTGAACTTATGGCAATTTCCTCTATCTTTGTTGTGCATGTCTGTATCCCTGCTAGGTGAGTGGGGCGCTGAACTCAGATGTTTCGGTCCAGTATCTCAGCTCGTGCCCTGTGGATCCTTACAGGACAGCTACGTCTCTGATAATTGGCTGTAATGCCACACTCTCCATTGACGACACAATGGCCATTATGCATAGACTCCTCAGGGACATAGCAGAGGTGTCCTCGGTAACAGTGGAAGGTAAGGAACATCTCATGGTCAGACAAATTACCATGAAGAACTAAAATAAGAACTCTCTTGTTTCTTGGAGATGGCCACTGGTGCAGTAAGTGAACGTATACTATAGATATACTATATACCAAGCTCAAATTTCATTTATTTATTCAAAAGACAAAATCTAATGTAAAGTGTATGGGCCAGGAGGCATCTCATCATTGAGCAGATTTGTTCTGGAAAGTATGTGGATCTTGCATCATCCCACATACGTATTAGTAATAGGCCTCCATTCTATATCATAGCATACAGCAAAATACAAAAGCAGAGATAAATATGCAGACATCATCAACCTGCAGAAAGTAAACAGTGTCTGTAAGCTGTTCTAGTCATATGTATCATAAATTGACACGGTTACATGCTTCACGATTGGGAGTGTCTAGCAGTCTAGCTGTTTGGTTTCTCCTGTGTATGGAGGTTTGTGATTCATGAGGTTCTCCAGAACTCAGTGTTCAGGAAGTGTGAGTCAGTAAACCGCCACAGTTTCCCTCCCCCGATACTTCTTTTTGATGGTCATCTGTGGGACGCTTCCTGCATCGCTGGAAAACTATCACCACTACACACACCCACACAGACGCACACGCAAACACACGCAGGCACACACACACACACACACACACTGACACATGAAACGAAGTATTTGCATGCATTTGTTTAGTTAGAAATATCATATTTAAATGGTACCATCTAAATGTGAAAGTAACGGTATGTAACTGTGACCCCGCAACCTGAAAATAAATGGTGTGTTGTGCCATTGTTTATCAGTGATTCATTACAAAAAGGGTACAAACACATTTCAATCCAAACCACCATTTAAACAATAGCTTTAATTATCAACAAATTATAAGCATTTGGTGAACCATTGCAAGGAAAAGCTGCATGGGTAATGCAGCGGTGTCAAATATCACTATATATACACCACGATATTTAATGCAAATGTTGCTTTAGTCTGTAATACAGTGGTGTAATGTATATAAATATCACTATATATACACCACGATATTTAATGCAAATGTTGCTTGTAGTGCATTCAACATATATCCAAAGTGCACACCCAGCCATGCAGTTCAATATACCTTGTTATTCCGCACAACTTTACTGCTACTGCATATACCTGTGTCCAATAAACCTACTGATTACTTCACATGCACACAATGTGTCTTCATTTGTCAAAACAGACGTGGATGAGTGTGCGCACACTGCTCTCCGTAATTGCTCCCCTCACGCCGAGTGTAACAACACTGTGTCCTCTTACAACTGCACCTGTCGCCACGGCTACACAGACGTTCTTCCCCAAAGTGCCGGAGCATCGTGTGAAGGTGTGTTGGCGAGTGGCAGCTCTCTCTGTGAATAGGTGGACATGATATATTGTATGTGTGTGTGTGTGTGTGTGTTTGTTTGTGATAGAGAGAGAGGATGAGACTTTCTATAGAGACTATAAATAGTTTGTGTGTCAGAGTGACTCAGATCTGTCTCAGCGGCGGGGTATTGTAACGAGGATAGGCTACATTAGCTCATGTATCGAACAGCATGTAGAAATACAGTGCATGATATGTACCTTACATGGAGACATAAATGCATTTCCTTTTTCCTCGAAGCACATCAACGAAAAAATAGTTACATTGGGCATTGAAACTCCCGTATGTAGTTTTGCTCGTCTCAGATCGTGACAAACATGTTTTGCATTTGACCTACGGACATTGATATGTCTCATTTTTTTGATTTCCAGTTGACCGGACCCCCACCGATGCAACCACCTGTATCTACGGACAAACTGGACCCCCAAGCCCCCCTGCAACCCCTGGACCCACCCTGGACGGCCCTGCCGAGAACCACACCCTAGTTGTGGTCAGCTCTCCCGATCCCAGCCAGCCTACAGCAACTCTAGTGCAGAGCACCACAAGCGAGACTGTGAGCCCCTCAGATTCAGCACCGACCACCCTGCAGACAAGCGCCGCTACTGACACTAGCGCCACGCTGCATGAGGAGAGGCCCACATGTGGTACGAAGTACATGTCCCCTGTCTTCTGTAAATGTTGAGAAGGCAACAGGAATGTGTTGTGAATGTGGCTTGAAAGTTGGAGGCAGTGATGGTGAAGCTAGTGATTCTGTAGGAAGAGGAAGGAAACAGAGAGAAAGATCTTCACAAAAGGTTTCACTTAAAGGTACTGTACGGACTATTCAAGAGTTGTAAAAAGAGAGCAGAAAGAGCAGAGAAGAGAGCGAGTTTTTGAAACTAGGGTTTCAAAATCAAAAACGTCCTTTACCCCTCAGCTCCCTCTTTATGTTTCTCCAACATTGAGACATTTTCATTTTCACCTACCTGGGATTGACAAGAAAGATGGATTCCCCCAACCAATCACAGAAGAGATGCCCTGATTGTTCAGAAACTGGGAGCGGTCTAAAATCTAAATTGGCTGATATAGAGGCCAGTGGGGTCAACTCGAAAGTTATTCTCACAGCACATTTCACTCACTAATAGCTGACGTATATTTAGGCCTTTTCGAACAAATGACACTCAAATAATAGCTCCTAAATATTACCTACAGCGCCTTTAAGAAGTTGAATGGGATAAAATATATCCTGTTTTTAGAGCTTGTGAATCGAACTACATGTCATTTCACCAGGACTCTCACTTAGCTTGAATTGCTCTTAGTCATCTTCTTCTTCTTCTCAACCTTCCCACAACCACCAACCAGCTCCTCCCCAGCTCACACAACTGTCTCCATCCCACATCACGGGAACATCCTTCTACCTGTCCTGGTCTGGCCCGACCCAGAGCAACCAGACAAGCTACCTAGTTGATCTGAGAAAGGGGTCAGAGATCATCAGTCACAATGAGACCAATGAGACCACGTTGAAAGTGACGGGTCTGGATCCTGGGGTGCTCTACAGCGTCAGCGTCATCCCCTGTGCATGTGGCGCCGAAGGGGAGAGCCACCGATTGAATGTGACGACAGGTAAGTCAATAAGGGGCTGATTGCTCTACAACACTGGTTCCCAACCTTTTTTCACTCAAGGCCCGCTTCCCAGTGCCAAAACTGTTTTGAGGCCTTCAGCCGAAATACTATATTTCAGAAGCTAACCATGACTCAATGATCAAAAGAAGGCATACTTGGGTTACTTTGGAACCATTTATACCTATAGTATTGATGCATTTTATCAGAAAAATAAAAGTTTGCAGTAGCCTCGGGCCCCACTAGGGAGTTGCGGCCAACAGGTTGGGAATCTCTGCAGTTAGAGGATTTGTAAATGTGTATCAGTCTTTAGGTATTTTTACAATATATTGTTTTTGGATAATAAAATAATGATCATTGTGCATTTTTGTACGTAATTATACAAGTACTTTGAACTTTGTCTTTCTCTCAGTTGCTGAGACCCTCAAGGCCACTGCAAGAGTGACAAATATGAACTTCACTGAAGACCTCCTAAACTCCAGCAGTCAGGCTTACTTCAATTTCTCCATGAGTATTAAAGAAGAGGTATGTTGGTCACTCATAGCCATCTCAGTAGCAGTATAGTTTATAGTTACGCAGGCATGATTACAAAACATATACTATTATTATTCTTTTTTTTCTGCAATCACTGGCCATTATTAAGTAACAACAATAATTGACCTGTGCTGTGTAATTGTCCATCCATAATCCATCCATCCATCCACCATCCATCCATCCGTCCCTCCCTTGTCACCAACAGATATACAAGTCTCTCTCTCCAGAGCTCAGTAAACTGGTGGATTCTGGGAAGGTGAGAATCGAGATCACCAGCCTGTCACCGGGCAGTGTAGTTGTCAACTTCATCATCGTCTACGACGTGAGCTACACCATGCTCAACGTGTCCTCTGCAGTGTTGAGCTCCCTGTTTAACAGCACCAAATACATTGTGGATGAAAACAGTACAAGTGTATCTGGTATGTATCGCTCACAGAATATTCCAGGACAGGATAGTTTAGCTGTTTTGACTCCCAGACAAGACAAGGTTTTACATTCAAAGCCCAATGTCCGCAGACTCCATGTAGGGATCCTTGAGCAGCAAGATGATTCTGATAAGTGCGTATCATATGTCATTTTATTTTGTCATTCCTATAGATTTCGATGAATGTGCTTCGGGACGGAATGACTGTCCCCAAAATGCCACATGCAATAACACCTTGGGCTCCTACACATGTGTTTGTAATGATGGCTTTCAAGATATGGACTCTGATTGGCCAGGACGAGTATGTGGAGGTATATGGTCTGGAAGACCCGATGTTCATTTGTAGAATTCTGTGTTTAAATAACTAGATGTTTGTTGGATGTTCTCTAAAACTCTCTGTTTCACCTTGTGCTCTCTGTAGATACAACTACCACTTCCTTAACGACGTCCACCACTGTAGATAATGCTACCCCTTCCTTAGCCCCGCCCACCACTGTACCTACCACTACCCCTTCCTTAGCCACGCCCACCACTGTACCTACCACTACCCCTTCCTTAGCCCCGCCCACCACTGTACCTACCACTACCCCTTCCTTAGCCCCGCCCACCACTGTACCTACCACTACCCCTTCCTTAACGACGACCACCACTGTATCTACCACTACCCCTTCCTTAGCCCCGCCCACCACTGTACCTACCACTACCCCTTCCTTAGCCCCGCCCACCACTGTACCTACCACTACCCCTTCCTTAGCCCCGCCCACCACTGTACCTAGTGCTACCACTTCCTTAGCGCCGCCCACCACTGTACCTACTGCTACCACCTCCTTAGCCACGTCCCCCACTGTACCCATTGTGCACATGCACAATGAAATCCCCCTGTTTAGCAAAGTGCTTCCACCCATCTCGGTGGAATGCAGTCTGAAGGCCATCATGGTGACGGTACCCCAGGATTTTCTGCGGACCAACCAGATCAGTGAGCTTTCACTCCACCTCGGCAAGGCATCCAACCGCCCACTCAAACTCAACAACACCCACGTGCGACTGACCGCGGCATGGGAGGACACCACACTGCTGAGCGTCAGTGTGTTTTCAATTTTTTCTCAATATGGTCTTACTCAATGAAGAGCCTCTTTTGTTGCTGAAAGCGTATGAATACTTGTGTTGTGTCCTTTTTGAGAAAATACAATGAAAATGATTCAAAATGTTGGTTTGTATGTAGAACAACTCCTACCTCACAGCCAAGGTGAACCTATCCAACAGCCCGCAGCCATTGACGAACGGCACCGCGCGTATCACGAACAAACTGCATGTGCCCATCAGCTGCACCTACAGGAAGAGCGTCTTCATCTCCGCAGACTTTGGTGACATGGGGTAGAGTCTCCCTACCAACAAATCAAATAGCATTGTTTTATTTTGATTGTTTGTGTAGCTATTTATCTGTAAGGGTAACATGGGTGCAAACATTTAAGTTTCTTTGCTACTATTTCCAGATACAACATGAACATAGACCCTATATCGGCCTCTGGATCCTTCGAAGTGATCATGCAGTTGTTGAACGGCATGTCTCCCCTGCCGCACAACTACACCTTGTCCCCCAACGAGGACGTGGTGGTGAAGGTCTCCATCAACACCTCCGCAGAGGAGATGAAGCTGGTCATCAGCAAGTGCTGGGCCACGCCTACCTTGAATCGAGAGGACAGCCCCAGCTACATTTTCCTGAACAGCGGGTATGTGGTAACGCTGCTGTTACCCAGTTGCCGGTTTGGGAGAGTACTTGGAGGCAGTGTATAAGTTGTGTTGTTTATGACTTGTGTGTGTCTGTATGCAACAGCTGTCCCCTGCCTGACTCCTACACTGCCATAATAAGCAACGGGAACTCGAGCTCTTCCTCGTTGTCTGTGCGGATATTCTCCTTCGTCGAGTTGGACGTGGTCTACCTCCACTGCCTGGTCCAGATCTGCATGGAGATGGGATTGGCGACTTGTGTACCTGTGAGGACTTTCACTACGCTGCCCTTCATATGAGGCAGGAAGTTCAACTGATGTTGCGCTGTTTTTCCCCCTGCCAACTTGAAAGCTATTCAACCAATCAAATGTGTTCTTACAGGACTGCAGCGAGAGGAAGGCCCGCCTTGCCAACACAGTTGGTTCAGCTGTCGGTTCCTCTGGGGCTTTGTTACGACAGAATGATGGTTGGTGGTTTCCCTCTCTCTCTCCCGAAATGATGATCAACTCGAACATGTTTGCAGTAGATTGTAACATCACCAATTTTAGTTGAGTGTGTGTTTTAAAGTGAATTGATGGTGTTTTTAATTTGAGGTAAAGTCTAATGATGAGACTTATATCAGAAATGTTTATTCAAAGTGTCTGGGTTTATTGGTTTAACTAAGTACTCAGCGTAATAGCTATAACTATCCCACTGTAAAGTGTTACACAAGGCTTTATTTGTATCACCATTGTGCACATCAAGTCGGTTATTTGAGCAGCTTGTTTCCCACGCAGGATCTGTGATCTTTGACTTGTCCTGAATGTACTTCACAGAAGGCCTAGTGGAGGCACTTGATATGCTCCATCTTGTGGGCTTCAGCTTTCTGGGAATTGGCATGAGCCTGATCTTGCTGGCATGTCTCACCTGCCTCGTCTTCTACCAGAGAAACCGCATTGGCCACTACAACTTCAACACCAAACCCAAACAGGACAACTTTACCTTCCATGCCTTCAATGCATAGAGATTCAATGAGGGCTGCATAATGTACCTTGTCATAGGCATAAAGCAGGTATATTAATAATTTAATTTCATTGCATAAATGTTTTAAAGCCACATCACGCAATGAATTGTCATCGATTCACGCTGTAGCATATACATCATAGTGTAAATTATATGTATTTTAAAGCTTACCAAAGTCTGTTGCATTCAGTTCAAAAATTGCCAGGGAAAAATGCCATGCAGACAAAGATACAATGTAACGCACTTTTGCTCAATATTTTTCTACATAGACGAACTGAGAGCTACTAATTTTTTAGGTTCTCTACTTGTAATGAACATATGATGTTGATGATGATAAAGTTGGCTGTAATAATTCATCTCAAGTGGTTTTGTGTTATGTTGTATCCACACACTTGAGGGTGCTAGTGTTGCAGTTTTCACAGACGTAAACAGATAACAAGATGGCTGCCTGCATGTGAGGGATAGAGGACCACAGGTCAGGAGATTAACCGATGCTTGGTGATAAGTAACATAAGCCAGTCGCAAACAAGAGGCACCTGGAACAACTTCCGGCCACATAATAGCTATCCTGCTTTTTTTAAGCAGGCATTTATGGCATCTGGATATAATGTCTGTTGTGCTTTGGTACAAGACGCGGATAATGGAGCACACCCATTGCACATTGTTGTCCATAGACATATGACAACCACAATGGTTCACGGGTTAAATACCTCGTGTAGAGGTGAAGCCGTCGCCTGGTGCGCTACATGACAAACATCAGAGGACAGTTCTCTGAGGATGGTATTCCCTGGAGACTGTGATGAATGAATAATACGTCGGGTGGATGGTGGCTACTGGCTAGGCACGGAACCATCTGGGGAGCTATAACTGAAGCCCACCCCCATCCCTGATTAGCCCATTCTGCCGCCTGAGATCCGCTGCCGGGTTGCCATGACATCCATGGCCGCGCGCAGCCTCGGTGTGCCCTGAAGGGATCGAGGGCGGAATAGACGGAGAGTGATGAAATATAGAAGACGCGTTTTCAATCCAGGGTGTGTGTTCATAATTGCTGCACATTTGTTTCAAAAGAAATGTTAAAATGCTAAATGATACAAAATACTTTATTGGCAGATTGCGTCACAACATGTAGGCCGTATGATATGTGAGGTTTGCTTTGGAGTTACAAGGTCCACATTTAAGTTGCAGATTTAAAGACCAGCAATGCATATTTTCAGGTATTTAGTTTGATTCATGCCTCCAGTGTTGTTGTGTATCCAACATGTATGGCCTCTTCCTCATCACAGAGCCCCTGTTCCTCTTCAGCTTACCTCCCTTTCCCCATTCCTTTCGGGTCGGTGTGCCCCTGAACCACAAGCCTTCGTCCTTGATTTATTGTGTGTGTGTGTGTGTGTGTGTGTGTGTATGTGTGTGTGTGTGTGTGTGTGTGTGTGTGTGTGTGTGTGTGTGTGTGTGTGGGTGTCCCAAGGCTTTTACACTGGACCCTACCTCTCACAGGTCACGGCTAATTAGCACTCTAAACTCCTCTGTAGTGTACATAACCAGGCCAAAGTCCCAGCTAAAGGATCCGTAAGGAGCATAATTACATTAA
>OMKX01097508.1:0-33909 GCA_900302425.1 Brosme brosme
GAGAGTTGGGAGTTAAAAATACATTGTGCTGCGTGGGATGGAACCAGACCCCATGCAGAAAGATAAGAGGGGGGGTGTGAGCAGGGGGGACGGGGACAGCAGCAGCAGCAGCAGTAGCCCCCGGGGGCTCCAGCAGCCTAGCCTTGTAGGATGACTCGGTGTCATCCCACACCAGCGGCATGCTGGGAAACAGGAGCGAGCCTGTGACACAATTAGCCTGCAGCCACGCCCCTATGTGCGGAACGACATGTGATGATTTTATCTGTCGTCAACATTTAGTGGCCGTTAGTATTGGAAAAGGCCTAAGCAGGGTGCAAATTGGGAGCGTTGGAAACGGTAAACAGGTGATTACCACGGGACGTTGAGTTGTACGGTTAGTTGAGCTTAAGGATCCATTGATAGTAAAACTTTTTATAAGATGGGATCACTGTTGAGTCAACACAACTCTTTGGCTAAAACTCAGGAATGTCTCAGACAAATTACCTTCAGCAATGCAGGGAGAAAGCCAGCCACGAGCGCCAGCAATAGCACAAGCCACAAATTAAACTTTAAAGTCGGATTTTAAGATAGGTACATTCAATTGGGCTGCTGCAATGCATGACTGATCCAGATAAAACCAAATTGGTTTTATTGTTCATTATTGAAAGTAACACGCAGGCTTTCTCGGTTCCTGTTTGTTCAAAAGGTCAGTGCCCTAGCACACAACATCTGCCAAAAAAAGATGCCGGTTTCAACTCTGTTTTTTCGCTTTTTCCACCTCGTTTTCTTGAGGTTTAACTCTTCATCTGGGTTCTAGTTTGTCTTTCCAGTAGGTGGTCTCTCCTCCCTCCCCGCCCTCAGGCTTCCCTGTCCATCTGTCGGTCAGAGGCTTTCCCACCCCTCCCAGTGGGCATCCTGCTGAAGAACCTCGCCCGTCTGAAGAAGCTTTGGGACACTCTGATCTGCCCGTGCAAAAACAGGTTCATATATTTAGCCCGCCTCTTCCAAGGAGGTGGTCAGGTCTCTTTTTGGAGGTGTTGAGTTTGCCCTTCTGTTATAGGCCTGGGGAGAGTGTGAAAAATTATGCCAAGTATAAAAATAGGTTGGCAGGGCCGTGGTCTGCAGTGGGGCTGAGTGCTGTAATGCAGTATAAAGCATGGGGCTGTCCCTGGATCAGCAGACATGCTCCAAGCCTAGCCTGATGCTCTCTGTTGGAGAGCATCAGGCTAGATGGACTCCTGGGGTGGAAGCCGCTCTGCATAAGCCTGGATCTGTCTCATCCCAAGAAGCCAGAGTGGGAGGGGGCACCCAACAAACACACACCCACACCAGACAGTTCAGTCTGCCACAAAGAGGCCTCGTTTCTACAAACTACGGAAAACAACACCAGTCTCTGGGCCTGTTACAGCCACTCACCCGAGTCTGGGGTCTCTCTCTTGTCTCACATAATCCATGCTTCTTACCCTTTGTTTCTTTCCTGCAACTTCTCACAAGCCTAGTGTTCTCACCAAATGTTTTTCTTCTTGGTAGACAGCAAAAACCTCTTTAGTGCTCTAGGAGAGAATTAGGCACATTCGCACATACTAGCTTGATCCACATGGACTATACTCTGCAGACTGGTGACCGTCCCATTTTTTGACCCCTGCTTTAAGACAACTGGCTTGAGGGAAGCACATACTCAGCCACTGCCTGACCATCATGAGACCATTCTCTTGTGGCTGTTTACTTCCATCCATCTTCACAACTGACACATCTAGCAGAGGACAAGAGGGAAAGACTAGTATATGGCTGATGCAGGTAAGATAACAGAGGGAAGGCATTGTGTCACTGGAGATGGAGGATTCAACAGCTGTTTGGATAATCATAGCGGGGTGTCACAAAAGTGATAGAGGAGTTGGGTGAAGGGATGACGACAAACATGTTCTAGCAAATTAACTCCCTTTATCTGTCAACACCGTTATCCACAAGCAAATCAAGAAGCCAGACCGTCTAAACTGAAAATAGGCCAACTGAGAGATAGTGCGTCAGAGAAAGAAACCAGTCATGAGTAGTGGTACAAAGCTTCCGTTTATGATCACAGAGACAGGAAGTGGGCGGCGGAATACAGGAAAATTACATATAAAAAAAGAGGGGGGAGGGAAACCACAATTAAATAGAGCGGCTTACAGCTAATAAGTGAGAAAATAGATGCCGTTTACCTGGTCATACTCCAGGGAGCCAGGGTACAGAGGCCATCCTAGGAAGAGCTCTGCTATCACACAGCCCAGCGACCACATATCTATGGCTTCACAAAACTGCAGTCCCAGGATAATCTCTGGAGCCCTGCAAAGGGGAAGCAAAATACACAACTTTCAAAGAGCTGTCAAAACAAAAGTTGATGCATAGCATTATAGACCTTGTAAGGGACTGCCCATTTATGGCAGTGACACCTGCAGTAGCAACAAGCTAGCGAGACTCACTGACCTAGAAGACCATTATCTAATTGTTACCCAATTCAGAATTTGACTTGAACCTGTAACAGGAAAACAGAAAGACATCTGCAGAAAAAATACACTGAAAACGTATCCGTTTTGGAAAGCCAGGGAGTAACACAGACTGTGACAGAGATAACTTGAAAACCCCATTCCTCTTTCTCCATAGAGAAGTGTGCCAATGTAAGCCGAGCAATGATGATTAATAATGATAATCACAAAGGTATATAGAAAGATCCATGGGAAGGTACACAAATATGCAATAAGATAATGGAATTGTTATAAATAGCCTACGCAAATACACAAACGTTGAGTTCACTTTAAATACAGGCCTATTTGTCTTCCACAAAGGTCATTCAAGTCATTATATACACACTTGCAATTGTTTTGTCATTGTATTCTCCATTGAACAATACCATTAGCCACACAGATGCTTGAAGCAGATGCTATGGCTCTTCTGTTGATGGGAGCGCAGGTGTGTGCAGGTGTGCTGCTTAACATGCAACAGCAACAGCAGTGAGCCAGCTATCTGCGCGGGTCCACTCCAGCCGGAAGTCAAGGGGATAAGCCAGTGGGTTAGCAGGTCAGCGCGGCCGGGGGTTAGAACTTAAGAGAGGCTGAGTCGTCTGCTACTGAGCGGTGGGAGAATTAGGGGCGCAGTCACTACTCTGTCCTGAAGCTAAGTGCTACTTACTGTAACCGCAAGTAACACCATAATAGCACCGTGATAGTGTGTCCACCGTGTAGGTGCTGCTGACGCAGCCCTGTCAGCACCCAAGACCCCCTGACAATTGTCCCTGGTCCAATGTTTTGAACACAAAACATTTCCTTACAAGTCCTGCTACATGGATCCATATGGCTCAAAATCATGATGATGCAGTAATCAACTAATTCATGTTGACCAATTAATTACACACAGAGGCAATGGAAAGAGGTATATTCTTAAGCGGTGCATTGAAGTATTTGTATAACACACAAACCCAACCACGGAGAAAGCTCAGTTTCTATGTTTACACCCGTTTCTGTTTAAATTGGTGCCAAAATGTGTCACATGTATCATCCTCTGCATGGTAGCCAAGTGCCTTACCCTAGGCACCAATTTTAGACAGACATGCGTGCTTCACCAGAGATGTTATTGCTGGACTCTAGTAAATTATGTGTCTTTAAATCTATTCCAAGTGGCTGCAGTACATATAGAAGCGTATGAACATGTCCGTTCACTGCAATACAAATTACAAACAAAAAACAAACAAATGAAAACACACCACCAAAACCCTTGCAGCCTTTTGAGCCCCTATGGGCCTTTTGACGCACTAAGTTAGAGATGCAAGGCAGGACAGGTGCTTTAATACCGGGCCTATCTAGAGAGAGGTAGACAGCCTGGCTGTGAAATCCTTTGGTCTTAGGTCACTGCGGTGAGCGATGGAGCCTGCGTATGGCTGGCAACAGCCAAACTAGGCACCACCAAAATAAGCTCCAGACATTCAATCTCATGGTAAAAGCAAATGCATGGCGCAGCTGGCACAGTATGTAGCATAGCTGCGAAAAACCCACCAGGCAGGCATGCCAACCATTTCAGCTTCAAAGACTATGGCATATTTAAGAAGTACATACATTTCCGACCGGGGCTAGGCTCAGCAGTTGATTCCATGCAACACTGCCTGGTTATTCTTACACTCGTCCCTCTACCTTTAAAGTTTCGCAACCATGATGATCACACTGCTTTAAAAAGACGCCTTCAATATTGACTGAGCCTGTTGTTTCACCTCGAGACCCGCAAGCTGTCACAAGTTATGTTTTACATTGGCATAAATAACCAACGTGTAGTCAGCATAAGGAAGTGATCCAATAGTTAATTGATGGCCTGAATTGTATCATAAAAATTCAGAGCATGTACACTTACTTACACGATGCTTATCTTATTTGCATAGCTTATTAAATCTGCAGCCAAGATGTGAAGAGCCAAAAGGAAACGACCGTTGAGTTCAGTGGACAAGCTGATCATGCTGTTATTGTCTTATCGGAACAATACAAGGGTTTGACTCATGCCTAAGGCAGGGAAGTCAATAACACAGACCTAACAAGCAACATGTGCATGACTTGCAAGAATTCTGTTTTCTTATTAAGAGAAAATTAGAGCATGTGTACATGATATTATACTGCAGTGTAGAAAATGCATTCCTCAATTTATTGAACCAATTATTTCCATTAACCAGGTCTACATTTTCCAGGAAGACAAGGCAATTGGTTGACTAAGAAAGGGCCACAGAAACACTTAAGTATGGGAATACAACATTTTATCCAGCTCAACGCCAAGAATGCAAACTCAGAACTACTTATAGGTTGTATAAGCAATCAGGAAAATGTGGTGCACTAGTTTCAATGCCTAATGTTCTGCGATGTTCAATGGTGAGCATGCACATTTTTGGGAAAAGATCCACTACAGAAGATAAAACTGAACTGGGCATCGACATCAGATAGAAAATGATCTCATAACATAGCTGGGGATCAGACGTTGGGTGATGCTGATGGTTCACAACACAGGAGGAAGCAGTTGGTGTCACAATGCGTCGTAAATCTCTCAAAGCATTTGATTTATAATTATGTTTACCTTGGACTTTCACACAAATCATATCTGGATGTTTATATAAATATGCCATGCGGTACCCTTGACAACTAGCACCAAAACAGCTTAAGCATCCACTGAATTCAAAAGATGATGCTTATTTCCAAGAGGAAGGAGTCATTTACATATGCTAAATCCAAGGAAACTAAATGCATATTACGGGACAGATTTTGCAATTATTACTCCTACTGCTAAAAATGGCAGCAGATCAGGAGCCAAGGAAATCTGAAATAATTGATACACCGCACAATTGCATAACTACAATTACATAGCACTGTGCTTTTCTGAGCCACCAACCAATGCGACATGTTTGCTCTACAAAAACAAACATCCACATCACAAGTGACTCAAAGCAGCTTGTTGTGACATGAGGCAAGGGAGCTTGGGAAATGGCGGTTTAATTACTAGGAAAGCTACCACTTCAAAAACGAACAGCACTTTTAATAGATTGATAAACCACTATTATATTTTTTTTACCACAATTTATGTGGCAGGAGACATTTGTAGGAGTCCATCCATACCAGCTTGAAAACACTTCACCCAAGCAGGCTGCCATGGTTACGCCATAATCAATCCAGCTCGTATTTCCTCACCGGTATTCCCGGAAACAAAATTTAATTTATATTCTTAGGATATGCTGTGCAGACCAGAGGGAGGTTCAAGAAGAGTGAAAGGAGAAGCAAGAAGCCTTGTGATGCTTCAGTCTCATGTGTATTGGTCTTCAGTGAGAGACACACACACACACACACACACACACACACACACACGCGCACCCACACTTGTTCTGAGAACTAGAAAACAAAGACCATCAGTAATTCTATGTTTCCATGACATCAGACTAATGGATTTCTGTTTACCACTTGATCTAAAATCTGAATCTAAAAAGAAAACAGAAACTATGCTCAGATCTCTCTATGTAGATTTATCGGGAAACTGTGTCTCAATAAAGGACCACTGTCAGATCAGAAAAAAATCCACTATGAGGCACAGGATCAATGAGCCAATTGTATGATAACAGTGAGCAATCTAGTTCAAAAGTGCTCTATAAAAGTCTGGTAGTGTAGATGAATGACATCTGGAGTCAGGGGTCATCAACACAGATGGTCATCTCAATTAGACGTAACCATTTAAATCATTGAATGAATTGAAATAAAGTATTTTGTAGGATGGAGGGTACAGTCAGCGATACAAGCGTATGAAGGGTGTTACATAATGATCAGAAACAGATAAGCTTTCTAGTCAAAACACTGGCCAACTGGGAAGTATCTAGATTTAGAAAGGGCAGATAACACAATATGCACTCCACACAATCCAAAACAACAGCGAAACAAAAACATCCATGGCTGTCCAGCCTTTACCAGTACTTCAATTAAAAACCGTTGACAGAAATCGATAAGAGATGAGGACATTATGTAGTATTAGTCACCAGTCTAGCATTGGGGTATTTCGCCTGAAATGTGATACCATTATGCGGTTCAACTGTGAGAGATAAATGCGTACGTGTACAAAATGAGAGACTAGCTACATCTTGACAGGGGAAGTCCAACCATGGTTGAATTGAAATGACATGCTCTACAAAATTCCATATCACCAGGGCTATCAAGAAAACACCTTCAGAGAATATGAAAGAGAAAAAAAAACTAATTTTCATGGCTCGCAGGGCTTTAACCATATATTGACTTCTCCGATATAACTTCGTACCTAGCTTTACACCTAGATTAGCAATAGGTGGTCAGGTTTAAGTGTAGCACTATAGTGATAAATTACATCACAGTGGCCTAGCTATATTCTTATGCTTAACATGTTGCCTGTACATTTAAATTGTATGTTTCAAACTCAAACGTCAAACTAAAATATGAATAAAAATAATGAATAACCTATTTTGTATACAATAAATTTAATTTAGTAAATATTATTGCATCCAAGCTTTAAGCTTCACCCTTGAGGCCGTTATACTCACACAGTGTATGCAATTAGTTACTTTTTGGGAATCACAACATTGGGGATGAAGCAAACCTGAGTACATAACTGCACCAGGTCCAGTGTGGGACCATTGCATTGCACCACGTATAGTGGCCATTGCAAACACAGCACTGAGAACGAAATTAAATGACAAATGAAGCCTAGACTAAGCAGCAACACTAGATGAATTTGCCGTTCCCCTGAAATTCCAAGAGGAAGCATCATTATTTTGGCCTCAGAGCCTCCACCACATTTTTGCGACTCCCTTGTGGTTTGTCGTTACCCAATAGCATCGAGACTTTCCCCAGTCACCGAGTTCAGCAGCCTGTTCCTTCACTCCACAACAGCTGGTTCCCTTCCTGCCGGCTCTGCTCATCGGTCTCTCATCCCGACAGAGGCCAAGAAGGAAGGCTGCTAAATGTTCACAGAACAAACACCAACATAATGCATGGCTGGATACCAAAACAGGCAGGGGATGTAGGGGCCACTAAAGAAACCTTCAAACTTAAACGAAAATAACTGGCTGTCACCGTGCTGACATCACACATGAGGCTGGGTCAGGGATATCTCTTATCTCGGACATGATAGAATGTGTTTTTTTTGGGAATTTGTTCTTCATTTCACTGCCCATTCAGTTGGGCCTGACAGTGGTGACTTTGCCAAACATTTGAAATGATGTGCATGTTTGTGATTGCACTTCCCAGCTATTTAAGACATGAATTCAATTCAGCTCCAGGATATCTAGATTTATATAATGCCAATATACAGAGGGACTCCATAACATGCACATTTGGTTTTTAGTTTCAATGTAAAAAAAAAAGCAAAAGCAGATTGAATTGGAAAAGCCCATCAATAACTCAATTATAGGTTTGCCTTAGGTTACTAGTTAAGACTAAAAGTAATTTTTATCAGAGAGGATGCTTAGATGATTCATCCTAACAAACAGTCAAACAGAAAAGTCTACATCACGGTATGCTAGTATACCATAGGGTCCTGTGCATTTGTATATGTCTTGTGGCATTGATGAAAACCTACTTTGTATTCATGGCCGATTGCCTTTCATGGATCAATTCTATGTTATACAAATACAAGTCAGCATGAACAGAGTTAAGGTTACCCATGGGAACACCAAAGCTTAAATAATGTGGCATCACATATCATAAATCTCAATTGTGTCCCAACCACTGGCACTGCTGAGATAAGCATATAAAGTTGCACAGTCAAGTGCAGGTAAAATGTGATATTAACTGGTTCGACATCAGGGTATCCACGAATAATTTTCCCTATGGGTAAAACAGATGAAGAATACAACAAACAAAGAAATTATCTCTATATTTAACACTAAATGCTGTGATCTAAGTCTGCGGAAGTAATGTTGATGACAGATTCAATTACAAAACCGCTGGCTCCATTATGGAAGAATGGAGCCTTTCTGCAAGTCTTTGAGGGACTGTAATTCTATGCACCCTCATTAAATTCTGAATTATTCATTGGAGCACAGAGAAGGTTTAACACAACAGTGACGTCGTAGCTCTGGATTTATGGGCACTTCGGTGCAATGATACAAATGGAAAGGAGCCATGGGCATACACAGGCCAGACATCTAGTTTAGTTTCTACTTCTAAACATAACACAAATACCTGCGCTATTGGCTTCAACACCAATTCAAGCCTATAGCTCTTCAGAGGAATCCACATTCTGATGAGGCAAAAAGAAAGCAACAAATTCCAGGCCCATCTGCGTACTGTCACTATAAATCATACCGTTAGGTGTAAAACTCACAAGGTGGTTGTACAAATTAACTGTACATGGATGTAAAGGGTCCAGTTTCTATTACATTATTTTAAGCGATTATGGTTTATCTGAATATGCAGCACACAAACAAAGAATGCATATAATACATTCAAGTGCTTCTTTATTTAATCATCTTGAATAAATTTTATGTTTTGACAACACACACACAGAATTCACTGTATGTCGAGTAAAAATGTCTGTTAAATGACTAAATGGTAAATGTTAAGTGTACACCTAAACAGTTTTGTCTTTCCTACCCATTATTGGGTATGAGTGACACAATCCCTCCATTTTAAGCAACATGTCTAAAACAAATAGTCCACAATTAACCTCATACCAAGCTCATCTGAATTGATCAAAGACACTTTTTTCATCAAAGACGGTCAAGTGTACAACAATACATGTCTGCCTCCAGACAGTCCCCGCCCCGGACATCAGTGGATGTCAGAGGAAGTACAGGGAGAGTAGGTCTAAGTTGGTGTGGTGGGTACACAGCACACAGTGTCCACCCCACACAAAATAAAACAAGCAAAACAGCTGACGCTGGAACCGGTTGACCTTGAACCAGTAAGTGAGAGCTCGCTAGCATTTCACTCATTTCATTCTGGATGCCCGTTCGCTTCACCATCTATAGAAGTCAAACCACATTGGCTCTCTTCCCATTAGCTATTTTAAGCACCCCATCACCCACTATGCCTGCACCCTGGCAGTTTGTTTGGGTGCATCTCAGCCAACCGGTATCTATATTATTGCTAGTGGTTGACAAAGACAAAAGAACGAATGCAACAAGATCTTCTGCAAATTATTTCTCCTCACTCTTCTTCTAGGCCTGATAAACAATGCATTGCCAATAATATTGAGACAGTGAGTGAGTGAGTGAGTGAGTGAGTGAGAGAGTGAGAATAGGTTTTGAAGTCAATTCTAGTTTCAAAATAACCACATTTTTTATTTATTTTTCTAATATGTATTTTTGCATTTTTATGCTTTATTCATGACAGATAGACATGAAGGTATGGGAGAGAGAGGGGAGGACATGCAGCAAATGACCACGGGCAGGAATCAAACCCGTCGCTGCCGTAAGGAACTGAGCCTTAATGGTACGCGCTCAAACCGGTGAGCCACGATTATGTTGGGGTGCCCCCAACACAACCGTATTTCGAGGCGTCATATATGCCCTTCTCTGTATAGGCTACATTCATTTACAGCTTTGCACAAACTTAACTGATTTAACATCCAAGGATTTAGGCTTGATAGTGGTTATATGGGTCAATAGAAAACTGGACTGCAGTGATGGCCACATTTCAATTAAATCCAGTGCAGAATCTGAATGAATTGTAGACAGACCGTGTTATCATTTGGCATGTCCTACGCTTAGTGGGGAAAGACAGTGTTGTAAATGATTTCAAGAAATTAAGAAGCCTTTGAGAATGAACTGCTTTCCACAGCAATAGTAGACAGAGCTGAGAGTCAAGGCAGCTGCACTGCTCACTTCCTGTACAGCAAAGGACTACAGAGCTATTTCGAGCCACTTCCTGAAATATAGTACATTTACCAGGAGAGGAATGCCGACCACGGTGTGAAGCTCGCACGAATGTGTGCGTGTTATTCAGAAGAGAGACGGTCTGCTATACAATCTTTGAGTCTGACCTCACGTTTGAGTAAAAATGTTAGCAGCCAGTGTACCTGAAACACACAGAAAACAGGATTGTTTTGTGTGCATTTTTCAAATGCAAACCTCACCTGTCAAAACAGGAAGTCTTCGTGAACAAACAGAGATCGGCATCCAACCTGCCAATTTGTGTTTCCGTCACCGCACAGGGCTTCACTAGTCCACTATGAGGACTAATTCAAATGTAGGCAAATGACCTGAAACAACAGACTGAACTGTACATCTACAGTCTGGGTGCAAGCTACTAACAGCAAAATATATATATTCAAATCCTTACACCCAAAATAGGTTACCAATAAATGAATCAGAAGAAGGACACTGTGTGCTTGTGTGAGTGAGTGAGAGACTGTGTTTCCTCCAGCCGCTACTGATGACATAGGGCACAGGATTGGAATTGGATGACGCACATTAAATTAAGCCTTCAGCATGGCCAAAGCTAACCTTTCCAACTGCAGGATGAGGCCTGGGGACCTGACAACATGCAGCCACTGCTGTGTATACATTCTGGTACAACTTATTTTGTACTATTGCCAACAAGAGCCTGCATCTAAAAAAATATTAAACACCATATATTGCAATTTAGTGCTTACTACGTAATGTACTTCAAACTGTAAAAATGTCCAGTCCAGGTCCACAAAGTTTTTCAATATCAGGTTACTCTTCAGTATGATGGACATTATGTTATGGTCTAAAATTTAGTTTTTGTCTCAGAATTGAGTCTTTTACCAGCCAGAGTGGAAAATCTACTGGTCAAGCAAAAGTTGTAATTCTTTAACACCGATTTTTGGCAAAAAAAAAATCCCTGGCAAATGTTGAAATTGGACCCTGGACATATGTGATTGAATTGTGTGATGTGTGACAATTAACAGACATTCTGCAGGGCCATGTAACACCAAAAGGTGTAGACTGTAACGATTAAGAATTGTTTTATTTACTTGGACACAACCCAACAAGGGGGTCTTTGGTAAACTTTTACAGTGGTGCTGGTTGACTGTAGCCAGTCACAGACACATAAGTCACATTAGAATTTCCCTGTATCATCTTGTATACTGTAAAAGTAAAATATACATGACCCCTCTGTGTCTAAAGAGGGGGAGTGTGTGTTCCTCCCAATGATGGACTTTCTTGAAGCCATTTACTTCTTAATGAGGATGGCAGCAGAGCAACAGAAAAGGCTGTAAGTCATCTATGGAGACCATTTGAGCACTAGACTGTAAAGACTGCTTCACATCCTGCTCACCTCACATTCAGCCCTGCTCTGCAGAGACAAACCAGAGACTGAACTAGGTCACTTCTTCCTCTTGCATAACAGTTTAGACTTCTGCAGGCCTATTTTGTTATAAACTAGATCAGTTTTTCCATATCATAAATCACAATTTTCCATACCCTCATCCAAGAAATTCGGCCAAGTAAAAATAAGATTCCCTGGTTCTGCATTACATCTAGTACATTAGTAATGGAATAATATAATTATACTGCAAATGAGGATAGCTAAAGGACAATACCATGCACATTTCTCATGGCTGTGCTTTGTTTGATTCATTACCAGCAGTCATGGACTTTAGTCATTGTGTCAAAGTATGTTTTTGACCATTGGTTTCCTTTCCCAAGCAGCAGGAACACAAACAGTGTATTCCCTGTCAGCAAACACTGCAGGGGTCAATGTTTTAGGAGCCACAGATGGTATTGGGCTCCTACAGGGGGGCAGGATGTTGTGCAGTATGGGACTTCCTTGCTTTGCCTTGGTAGGACGTATATAACGCTGCTTTATTCATTAGTCACAACACATAGAGAAAAACCGTAAAATGAACTACACCTTTAACCCCCCCATATCCAAAGTTTTCCCAGACTCACCTATAGTACCGGGACTGGAGGTACGTGGAGCACACCGCTTTGGACACATGGCTGGCCGAGCCGAAGTCGATCACCTTCACCCTGTAGGGCTGCCTCACAGGGTCCACCAACATTATGTTCTCGGGCTTGAGGTCCGCATGGATCAGGCCCATACTCTTCAGTTTTCTCAGGGCGGTCGCGACCTGCTGAAGCACGGGCCGGATCACTTTCAGGGGCAGAGGGCTGAACTTATTTTGCTTCAGGAAATCATACAGGTTCTGCTCCAGCATCTCAAACACCAAGCAGGTGTGGCTGCGGTGTTGGAAGCATTCAAAGGCTCGCACAAGGTTGTGCTCGTCTGCATTCTCCCCGCTGAGACGGGCTAGAATTCCCACCTCGATTTGGCCCTGCCGCGCATATGACGGGTGGTTCTTGAGGATTTTCACGGCTACCACCTCACCCGTGCCCCTCTTCCAGCACTTAACTACCTGGCCAAATGTGCCCCGGCCCAAGAAATCCAGCACCTCGTAGGTATTCTTCATGGAACACAGGACTTCATGCTTTACCAACTGGTAGTCCCCATCCCCTCCATTTGCTCCCCCAGCTGCGCCTCCCCCAGCAACCTGTTTGGTGGGCAACCCCCCTCCTGCCCCAACTGCTGCAACCGTAGGCCCGGCTGCATTCCCGACATTCGTTGTATGCAACATGGCAGGTAACATAGACAGTTCCTCCACTATCTGCATGGCGCTCCCTTGGTTTTCTAGCTCCTCACTTTTGCGTTTCAGCCCACATCGCTGGATGCTGTCCGCTGAGTTCAAACCTCCACCGTCCTCGTCTTCCCCGTCACCTTCCTCCTCCTCCACGTCGCCCCTGCCTCCACCTCCTCCACCTCCGCAGCCCTCTCCCCTTCCCCCTCTTTCTGCCCTTGCTGCTCCACTGCTGCCCACCCTTCCGGTTTCTGTCTGTTGTGTCCGCTGACCCTGCGACGGGACAAAGTCTGCGTCCCGGGGCAATTGAGCCGCAGCTGGGCCTTCCCCCTCTTTCTCGTCGCCCTGCTCCCTCTTTACTCCGCGTACCACCACTGTCTGCACCGGGTGCTGTTGTCCACCACGCACTCTAGCGCTCGCCGCCGGCTCTCGGCTCACAAATGAGCGGGCTTGTTTGGTTGCTTGTGCGATGCCGATGGATCTGCCGTTCAGATAAGTCCACGGGTGGGCCCTCTCATGGTAAACACAGCTGCTCGGCTCGACTTTGAGTTTCTTCACACTGCAAAAGGCACTTGTCTGGGTTTGATAAATGTGTGGTGGGTAGACCAAAACTTGTGAGGCCATACCTGTGAAGAGACAAATATAACAACACCATTAGTGAAATCTCAAGATTATACCTACAAGGTAGATTTATCTTTGATTGCCTTACAAATGTTAACCGCAAATTTTAATCTTATTAAGATTATAAATGGCCCTGCTCAGCATTTTGGTTTAGTGCTATAAGTCAACTTTTTTTAACAACTCCTTCAAACTTTGAAACAGTAATTTGACCTTTTATATTTATTTCCTCCAACGTTCCAATGCATCTCACTCCAGAGCTCTAGACAAAAAATAAAGAGAGCACAAGAAAGAGAAAAAAGGCATAATGTAGAGATGGGCAATACGGCCAAAATCATTATCACGATTATTTTGACATTGTATCTGGATGAGCTATGATTGTTAATTTACTCACGGCCTTGTTTTGTATGCAATTGTTTGTATTTGTTTATCAGCACAACAAAATTAGTCAACAACTGTTGATCCATTGTATATAGCCATGCTGTTGAGGCAAGTGCTAATGGGGATCCATAATAAAGTAAAGTAAAGTAAAGTATAAATCTCATTAAACTGAGGTAAAGTTATAAAAATAAAAAGATAAATGTGTTCTACAGCGGGAACCGATTTACGCTGAATAACTGTCCAAAACATAGTCCGCCTGTCCCTTCTCCAACTTGCTTCTTTAACCCGGTTACCTGTAGCCATGTAAAACGCGATAATGAGTAGGCCTATGCTAATTCCTCAACTGTGCAATTACGACCGCAACCTGGTTACCCTGACTAACCGGGTTCCCTCGGCATCAAAACATATTGTATCATGATTACCTGCCTTTACACTTTCAGGGAAAAAAGGCAACCGAATGAAAGGATAGGAATGCCATTTGGTTTAGGATTTGAGAGCTTCAGGCTGTAGTCAGCCACCCTGCCGAAGCCGGGCCCCCACAACCTACTGTTTCTTAATCTGGGGAACATTCAATGACATTAAAGCAGCTCCTCCCAAAGGTCTTTACCACTTTAATCAACACTACATCCAGATTACTATGTTTAGAAACAAAGCAAGCCTCGAACTGGAACACATAGAGACTCATAGGGATCTCTCATTATGAACACTTACGACTAGAATTGATGGTCTGTGTAAATCCATAGTATATATTATCTACCACTAATTATATTGCAAAAGATTATTGAAAAGGAGGCCAATAGATTAAAAGAAGGACAAAAGGTAATGCACTTTGGCCTCTAATTAGCATCTGGCATAAAATACATATTATCCAAGCTCTTGACTACCTTTGAGTTTGTCAAATACTGAGCTCGGGCTAAGAATAAAAAACAAACAAATTGTATGATGTTATGCTGTAGTATTTAATGTGTTCACAGTGAGAAAAGGCTGCTTTTTCTTGCAGGACAGTAAACAGCACAGGCTGCAAGCTTCTTGACTGGCCGGCTGCAAACTGCCCTCTTACATGTTGCATAGAAAGAAAATGTGCTTGTATTAGCATAATGTAGTCCAATTATGCCATACAGTTCAGATAATGCCAGGAAATATGTGAACCTTTGAGAGTTGCTCCTAATAATGCATACCGTTGTACAGACTTTATTACTATGATTTCTTGATTTAACAGTCAAATCAGAATTTTCAGTTTTATGCATGAAGGCACATGAACAATAACTAGCACCTTTTGACTTCACTGAAGTAGATAAGGGTAGGTCGTCCTCTAGTTAAGTCCACTCATCAGTATAGCATGGAATTAATGGTCTTCACACGAGCACTGGCCTTTATCTGCATGTTAGCCTCATGCATCACAAGAGGGGAATTTACCGCAGCAGTCAGGTAGATTCACAGTACTGCATCTTAACCTCTGCTAGGCATAACCAATCATTGATGTCATCAACACAACCCACTATTGCAACCCTGGGTCTAACATTGTCATGAGGTTCAAATGTCTGGATTTTGCGATTTGTTAAATGTTGGAATTATTATGTTTTGTGAACGTCACAAAAGTGGGGCATGGTTAGATATATATGTAGTGCCTTCTTATACTTATAGGATAGCATAAGAGAATATGTCTTACGGTTTGAATTTTGCACTTTATCGTTAAATAAACCAACAGGATGAATCCCTAAACAGATTAAATCAGCCTAAATTCTTCATGGTGGTTAACGGTTAGTAGGATAACCATTTTATTTATTTTAACAAATTATAAGCATCCACCTAGATGGCCTTGTTTCTATCATTGTTGTTCCCACTAATTAAAGTGATCGTGTTAATGTTGACTAACAAACAGCACCAGCATGTGCTGAGCATGATGTGCGGATTAGCAGAAACCCTCAAGGCTCAGATATACTTATTTTCATTGTTTAGATGGCAGTTTGGAGCGATCCAATATATTTACAGTGTAGCACCTTTAACTTAATGAAAAGGCTCACAAATTGCAGCTGTTATCAGTCAGACCATGGCATTATTACTACCTGATGCTTGATACTCCTCGAGGGGGGCCTTCGGGCTCCTCCTGTGGTATTATGTTTCGTCCTTCTAAGCTGAAGACCTTTTTTTTCCCCAACAGCCTTGAGCTGCTAAGTAATTGCACGTGGTTGCCCTTTCACCCTGAGCACCTCACGACTAAACTGAGAGAAAAATAAACAAAGGGACACCTGTTGACAATGAACAAATGCTATGTCTTTAAAAAGAAGAAATAACTATGCTTCTCTCAGCTCTGCTGGCAATGGGGTCGCCTTCTTTCTTGATAACCGTCTCATTCATGTCCAGTAAGGAATTAAGGACACACATTTCATCACCACTGAATGATGGGATCATTGAATAACAGGAACAAAAATGGACTGCTCAGTATGCTTGAGGATACCCCAAACAGCAGACTCTTTTCAAACAAAATGATGGGCAATAGTACACGCATGGACACTTCGTATAAAAAGCCAAAACAACAATGAAAGTGAGCTTGGGTTATCTTTTTTGACATTCTGTCTCCCTTTAGAAGATGTTAGGGAGATGCAATACAATAGTTAGCTATTAGTTAGCTAGTTCCAATTATAGGCCTATAAGTTCTTCAACAGTTTGGTAAAATGAATTAATTCTCCTGATTTGTATCACTGATTATATCCAGAATTGAGTGAATCATTAGTTATGTTGTGATGTAGGGAGAGTTTTCTGTTTCACATTGTCTTCTTCCCTTAACCTTAAGCACTTCAATACGTGTCTAATGTTATTACAATGTAATCCTGCGCAGTTCGCGACAGTCTGTAAGTGAAGCAATGCGGAATTACATTTGTTCTCCATTAACTTTTAGCAACGGCCATTAGCTAGTACATGCAATAGTTGCATTGTTTCAGCGTCTATCATTGCATAGAGGGTTTTATGTATGTACATGTGCCTACATATATTCACAGTGAACTTATGACCCATCTCTGATTTCGAGGTCCTTCACTCACAAGGCATGCCTGGTAGGATATATCGAGTGGCTAAGTACTAAGCATATGGTATAAGCTTTAGGATAGCTAAGGTTTTGCTGAACCCTAAATAAAATATGCTACATGTGGAAAATTTACCTTTCGGTTTTGAATTGCTTAACTGTTGAATAATCAACAATCAAATCGTCAAATTTGTCCGTAAACTAAAAACTAAAAATACCTAAACACTGATATATTGTACACTTGAAATATACTTAACGCATTCTAAATAATCTTGAAGAAAAAATGATTAACGTTGTTCTACTGAACTTGTTATATATATATTTTGGCTTCGGCTGCGGTTGATCAGTCAAGCATAAATATGAAGACGTTTTTGTCGATGTTGAGGTTTATCATATGACACGTGTTGAACAGATGGGAGAAGGCTTCACTCAAAACAATCCTCAAAAATAGACTCACTGTTCCATTACATCTCTCCTGTGAAAACAGACCCAACAAACGCTATCCTCAAGGTATTCATTTGGATAAGACAAAAAGAAACAAAAGCCCAACCACATTAGATTAATTTGTACTTCCGTACTTTGTTGAATTGGTACAGTCCTTACAATGAATTTGACTAATAAACACAAGGCTAAACTGTTTTTGTGGACTTTGTGTTACTTTTTATAAGCAGTGCTAAAGATAAGTTATAGGAAGACGCGTTTAATATTAAAACTATGCTACAACTAGAACCCCACTGTCGTGAAAAGTATGGTTTTAGAGAATGCCTCTTTGGGTGAACAGTAGACGTGGTAGTTAGGAAGATCAATGCACGGAATATCTGCGTTGTAATTCAGACGTAAGTTACTGTTATTGTTAAGTTGAAGACGAGCCCCAGCTCACTTATTATTCATACACACAGTCAAGGATTATATTCACCTATCCATAACAACGACTAAAGATCTTACCATTTGTAACATGATGCATATGTCAATGTACAAGAACTACAACAACGCAACTATATCGTCTCTCTATAACATGTAGTAGGATGTTGAAGGAAAATACCAGCGTGTTCCTGTGTTATATTGGGATGCATGGATCAAAATGACTGAAGAAAATCCATTGCAATCAATCTTTAATGTTGTAAGAATTGTCCTGATATAAAGGCTTAATAACAGTGTGTTGCTATTATTGTTCTCATCACATAACTCAGGTGATAGACAACTAACTACCAGTTCAGAATACAACCGTTAACATCATTCAACGTTTTTTATTTCGTTTTTATTTTAGAAACACCTTCGAGGCAGAAAGATAAGGAAGTGGTTCTTTAAAACAAAGTTATCGCAACTCACAAAGCGAAATGCAATGTCCAGTTGTAATCTTATCAAGCTAACGTTTTGCAGTCAAGAACCTATCAGCCAACTTAGTCACAACTTCACAGTAGAGCGTCCATTAAACCTTGGACATAAGCCTTATCCTTAAAAACATTTTAGTTTCAAACTCACCTTCACATAGAGTCACAATGGGTATAATCCAGGTCTTTTCTGAACATGTTATGGACTTATGAAGCCATACCATGCACAGTGTGCCTGCATTGCTGCCATCTTGTCCTAGACGAAGGGAAGGGAGAGCTGGCTCTCGATAACACCACCATCGCCCACATTTTAAACTTCAAATAACTCATACATATGAATGTCCATTCAAACCACACATTGCCCAGATAGTAGCTTCACTCTTCAGTTCATTTTCATGCGTCTTAGGGCAAAGTAGCCCATCTCTGAAAGGGTGTGCAGCACCCCCAAACGAACGGTTACGCGGGTCTGTCAGTTTCCAACATGTCCCTTTTCTCTCGCGACTGCGTGCGAAGTGTTTGTGATTCTTTGACGGCATAGGGCAGACCAGAGCAATCGAATGGAGGAGTAATCGTGCTTTCAAAGCCTACATTTCTATATAAAATAGCTGCAAAAGACAGACTACATTTTGATTATAAACGTTTGGCTATGAATATAAAAATACATAAGTCAGAGGTTCAGTTTTATTTAGAGTAAAAACAATATATTCCACATTGTCACAAGAGAGACTGGAAATCGAGGCTACATTATTGGACGAGGGTTAATTTAAAGCGTTCTAAAGGCAAAATGGATAATATAATGAAATGCATTTTTCATCAATACAGTGTAGGCTATGCGTGTTTGAATTGCTTTTGTGGCTTAGCATTTGTAACATTGTCAAACATCACAGAAATACAATAAAGCTTTAAACACAGACCAATTCAAAAACAAAGTATAGGTATATATTTAAAGAATAAAAATGGGCAATATTGACACTGCACAATGACTAAGGGCGATTGTTGCACCCAGCTCTTAAAAAGAAACCCATAATCTGCCAGTGTCTGAGAGGACCAACAGTGGTGAGCAGTAACCTTATCTGTCTGCAGACAACTGTTGGTGTATGATTATATTCCAACTACATAGACTATTGCTTAGCCAACGGTCAGAATTCCACTTGCTTTGGTCAGCTTGCATAGGCAACTGGTGGATTCACGTGAACCTACCCATTTCTAGCATAATCAATATAGGAATGCCAAACCTATGCACCATCCTGTAACCTTGGCCATCATTTAGGGTCTGAGAAAAGGCAAAGATAAATGTCACAAATGCCTTACTTAGGCCTACTGACTGGTTATGATCATTAGATCCTAAGACACCCCAAAGACTCCCCATTCACCATGTGTCTCACAAAAGCTGCACCAAACTAGCTTTCGAAGTTAAGTATGTCTTCTCTGAATATGTTATGATATATTGATAGATAGATATATTTACATTGTCACCTGTGGTGTCCCCCAAAGGCCCCCCTTTCAGGATCATCCCAGTTGCATTAATTTCATACAGAGAGGACACCTGACATATGCCATTAAAAGGAACGATGGAGCTCCAATCACAGCATTGCCTAGCAAGATAAAGGCCCAGCAACATCTCCTCAACATTACTAGTATAAATAATCGTTTTCGTTTTAGTATTAGTATTGCTATAAGTATTAACAGCAGAATTAGGAGTAAGATAAACTCCCACCTTCATGGTCTGTTGCTTTAGTCTTAATAACAGAAGCATAAACGCAAATCACGGCGGATGACGGTATCGTATACATTTGTCTCCCTCTGTTGACAGATAAGAGTAAACGTGTATTTGTGTAACCTGTGATGGGAATTAAATATAAATTCCAAAAATCTGGTAATAGATGTTTGATTGACTGCACGAATATTATAAAATTATAATAATCGCATTGAAATAATTAATACATTGAGTTTTTATGTTCATAATTCTAGATAAACAAGCTCTTTCTATTTCCGCAGTTTTTAAGTCTCCGTGGCTAAACCCTGAACAGCAAATGAACTAAATTTGAATAACAATAGCGAAGAACGGCACAACTTTGTGTTTGTATTGTTTTACTACGAATGTCTGACTATGTTAAGTATTAAAGCCTATACATTTATCAACAAGTATATACATCGTTGGCTTGGTGATAATAATTTATAATAATTAAATAACAAAATATGTTATACAATAAAATATATTATTTTCAACGGGTCGTGTAGCCGTTACAAAATACACATTTAACAAATATCAACATATAAACTAGACCTACTTATATGATCACATAAATTGGATACTTTTTACTGAGACCTTAAATTACCAAATACTTATTTTTCATTGATCGATCGATTAATGATTGCATTTATTTTTAATGGGATTCATGCAACATGCTGTGACTATGTGGTTATTACCTTCTTATACTACATAACTCTGACACATCCATGGTGAAAGGAAGTCGAATCCCGATCACGCCATTTTGAGAGGACAACCAGGCGCGCTCTGCGGGCAACTGACTTGTGCCCGTTGTGAGCTATGCTACAGTTTTAAACATTTCGTAAAGCCTTGTATATTGTGTTTGAATCCAGTTGCCATTACATTAGATCATAGACTCAGCCATGTCCGCCGAAGGAGTCGCTGATCAGGTATGTCATATACAAACGTTCAGTTCCTCACCCTTGGTCAACTCTAAGGCTAGCATGACTTAGCTTAGCTCTTCTAGTGCCTCGCATGCACTGCAACAACGAGGCCTCCATACTGCTAGCGTACAAGCAAACAACACACATTGTTCATATGGGCTGGTGGTAGTAAACAGTATACACTTGATGGATCATTTGTAACCTTCATTCCAAGTGGACATGTCAAACTCCATAGTTTTTCTCGTCGATGATTAGCTACTGTAACTCTATGCAACGCGATGTTTGCGATATGGCAATTATTCACTGGGTCTAACCATGGTTGTATTTGTCGATGCCTTCCGTCGAAATGTATTATAATAACTGGACTGTTGGTCAACACCTCTTAACTCGATGTAACTAATGATGAGTCGACCAGGTTGGATGTATAGTAAGTAAAGTAACGTGTGCATATTTAACAGCCACTCGACGTCTGGTTCCCATGCCCTTTTCGTATTTAACCATTGATCTGTAGTTGTAATGTCGGTTATGCTTTATTCTTTCGTGGACATGGTTCCAAGTGCAATGTGGGCCTTGGAAAACTTGATTGGGCAGACTCATCGTACCGCATTCGTTATATCACTAACTTAACGATTGACCAGATTGCAGTCCCTTGATGAAGTAGCCTATTGTCTCAAAGAAGCATTTTGAGATTCACATGGCTGCCACGCCGCAATCCACAGGGTCCGTTCATTAGGCCTTTCCCTGTAGTTGTAGTAGTTGGCATAACTATACGATTAGTTTTGCAACCTTGTCTAAAGACTAGTTGGCCCACAGAGCGAAATGGCTCCAACGCAGAAGAAGGAGCCGGGCTACCAAACACTCCGGAATCAGAGCGTGCTTGGCCTCAGTTTGGTACCAACAAAAAAAGATAATCTCTCTTTCCATCTTCTCTTGCAGGGCGCAGGAGACTATGTTCCGGAGAAGGTGAAGAAGGCAGAGAAGAAGTTGGAAGAAAACCCATATGACCTTGACGCATGGAGCATTCTGATTCGAGAAGCACAGGTTTAGTGACACAGGGTTGCACTCCCGGGTTTAATTCATTTGGGTTTGGGGAGGGGGGACGGGAGGGAAAAGGAGGGTGTTACAAATTGTCATGGTGATGAAGTGTTTTAACATTGCATCTATTCCACATCAGAGTGATTGGGTAAGTGTTACCTAGTGCAAATGTAAATACATTTTCCTTCTGTAGAACCAACCCATAGATAAAGCCAGGAAGACATATGAGCGACTTGTCACCCAGTTCCCCAGTTCTGGCAGATTCTGGAAGCTATTCATTGAAGCAGAGGTTAATACACTTTTATTTTTACAACTTTGTGTGAATGGCTGGGTATCCTAACATGATCAACAATGTGACTTTCACACGTAAAAAAGAAAGTATTTAAAGCCACAATTCTTAAATTGATATACCATTTAATTTACTAATGGAAGAAGGTAATTTATTTTCCTTATTAACTGGTAAACTTACTAGCAGTGATGTGTTCTTACGATGAGTGACAATTATGAGCATTACAATTAATTTAAGAATTGTGGCTATAAAAATAAAGAAGAAGGGTGGCTCCAACATTTTCTTTTTCAGAAAATACTGCTTATGTTTCCGGAATTCAAATATAGTAATACATTATGCGCCGTTTTCAAATGGGGTAAAATGCATTTGTTGCATGTTTGATCTGCAACGGTATTAAAATAATTTTAATGGTATTGGAGTGCATTAGCCTTTTATTCACTTGTCGTGTCAATTTATTGCCTCCTGTGTCATTTCTTTGGAGTCATTTTTGTTTTGTTTTAAACAAATACATTATAAAACGGCAGGTGTTGTGTGACCAACATGTTTATCCCACCCCTCAAGTAATCCCTTTGACCAATGACTCATTTACCACCCTACATCTTTCCCTGATCTAGAATATTTGTTCTATTTCATATAGCAGCAACAGCTTTAAGACAAGCTTCATTGTTTTTGCAGTTTGTTAGATTCAATACAAACATTTTAAGTCATATGAAGAGACAACCTTTTTAAAGTCCTTTAGATTTTTTCTAAAATGGTGACACAAATTGCCCTTTAACCATTTAGCTGGTATTTTCTATCTGGACAAGTCAGTTTGCTCAAGGGACCAGTATCTAGAACACCAGGAGAGTAGCATGGGTTCATTTAAAGCACTATTGCAAGGTAGCCACGCCTTGGTCCTGGTTTATGCAAATTAGGTTACCCAAACCACATCCCCATTAAAAAAAAAAAGAAGGAATTGTTAACCTGTATACGTTCCAATATCGTGACCAAAAATATGTGACCTAATATCACTAGGGTAACTTGCGTTTTGGTAAGTATGTCTGGCTACCTTAATGACATGCCCCTTTTACCTTAAATTATGAGAAACGCACACATTGAATTAGGCTCCGTAAAGCTGTTATAATAATCATACTCCCATCCTAGACACAGTGCAAGGCATATAACTCGCTTCTTTTTTTTGGGTAATTCAGATTTTTTATATCAAATGTTGTATGAGGTTAGTTTTTAAAAGGCTGGATGATTTTAAGGTAGGATAATCCACAATATGTTATCTGTAGTGTGCCCCTCCTAGAATTAGAGCCATATATATCACATTTCTTTGTGGGATGTTTTCTATCTGTTGCTGTGGGTTAATACAACATGCATTGGGCAAATTTGTTTAATCATTGCACCTTAACCTCAGGCGGAATTGCGTGTGTCAACATGCAAAGTAGTTCTCAGCAATTCTTGTCATTTAAGCTGTATGGTGAAGTGGACTCATTGAGGCTTAATGAGGTATTCTAAATGGCCCGTGGGATATCTCTTCTCAGACTGCTTTCTTCCCCTTTTCCTTCCTCAACCCCAAATGGTGATGATCCAAATATGTTATGCCTTGTTCCATACCACAAGGAAGAGTTGTTGAACTTGCCGTTACTTACAGGGATGTCCCAAAAATTGTTCATCTGGGTAGAGCCGTCCAAAGTTTACACTACAGTATTATTTTGCAACCAATCGCCGTGAGAGAGAGAGAGAGAGAGAGAATCTATTTTTAGCTATTTCCAAGCAGCCATTTTTATTTACGGGGTCACTTAGAGTATTGCAGTACACTCAGCAGTTGATTTGAAAAAATAAGCAATGGATAGATTTTTCCATCAAGCAAATGCTTTCCCGGTTTGGATGGGTGGCGACTCTGAATACATTCTTCTGCTTTCCTTCTGTTGTGGCTTGGGGTTTTATTCTAACCCAGTTTGTTTTTCAGTGCCACATCTCATGGCTCTTGTTTCTGCAAGGCGGTTTAGTGCTACCATGTCAAGAGGATGATTTAAGAACATACTATGTAATAAAATATGAAAAGAAAAATGACAATAGAAAACGTGCATTGTGAATTATTGCATCTTTGTCTTTTTTGTAAATTAAGTCATCATTTCATTGATTCGACACATTAATTTGACATACGTTTTCTCCTGGTCTGTCCCTTCTGCTTGACTGCCGTTCTTTCACCTAGATGCGCTACTGCGAAATAGATGGGCCCTGTGTAGGCACAGGACAAACTGGGTCACATTTTGTCATTTCCAAGTTGAAGCTAGCATCCCAGCCAAATCAAAAGCAGCTGCAATGCATTTTTCCACTTTATGATACATTTATTTGGTGATTGAGATTTGATTATCGAAATGCTTTTAACATGATATCGGGAACTTTGTCCTTACCTGTGAATGTTATACCCACAGCATTCTAGATACCTTGCTTTCCAGGTATAATTCTTAATGTGGCCTTTTCGAGTCTTCGCCCTGATCACTGTAGAGGGGGTTGTCATCATTAGAATGACTAATGGATCCACCGAACAGTTACAGATGGCCTGTCAAATGCCTTCTTCACACATATTCAGATATATCTAGCATATTTTTAATACACCACTTCAGATATGTTATCCAGGGCTTGTCCTGCTGGTTGTTATGGTCTCTCCACCATAAGGCATCAATCTTGTGTTCATAACTTGACATTCGGGTAATATTGGTTTGCCTCCACTTCTAATAACTAATTTCTGTAAACTGACCAGCCATTAAAATGTTTTATTTGAAGCCTGTTGGGTTTGACTAGCTTTATTAGGTGTTTAGTGTCTTGTTGGCAGATTTGGGCACATTGTGGTAGAACTTGATGGTTCTGGCTAAACCAGTTTTTGGGGAAACTGTGCAGAAGACATTTTGTATTATTTGTATGTTCTGGAGCAGGCCAGATTTTATTATCCTGGTTCAAGGCCACCATGTTCTGAGTTCATCCTCATTTTAGTCTGAACTAGCCAACTAAGGACTAACCTTTTGTGGTTTTACTTTATCATAAGGAGGCATAACATTCTTTATTTTCTTACCTCATTCCGTGTTTTTATTACATTTTTGTTTCATAAGCTGGGGTTTGTGGGCAATGTTGGCAATAACGTACAAATATAATAAACCCCTGAACTTGAAATTGTAGCTTGTCATTCTTGTGTGAAATTCACTTTGTTGATCTTAGAGGGATTGTTTGTTTTACGAGTGGTGACTTGCATGAATGCATGTGTACATTATGATACATGATATCTGGAGAGGCTGGCTGAATTAACATTACATCTACACTCTTATTTGCAGATCAAGGCAAAAAACTATGACAAGGTAGAAAAGGTAAGTGTCAATCAACCGTCATCTTAAATCCCATGACACCTCGGTCTCAATGATTGCTTTCCCTCGTCTTCAAATACTGCATGCATCAAATCAATCTTTCCTATGTAAATCAACCATGTACACAAATGATTAAACCAAACTCAGGAGTTTTTTTTGATTTCAATTGTAATTGTATAAATAACATGTCATTTACTGACGCTATTATGTTTGTGGTCAATTGTTTTTTTTTCTTTCCATGTATTGGAATCATTGAGAATAAACGTCATCCTGTATTTTGACTAGAGTGCAGAAACGCAAGGATCATCAAGGTTTACATCTGTTGGATAATTTGTATTATCTGACACGCATGGCAAAACCTGTATGAACATTTTTAATTAATATTTGTTATTTTGAAAGCTTTGTTTTGTATACAAGTGGGCCCTACTTCCATACACACACACAAATATGACCACATCATTCAAACGTGTATATAGATTCTAGGATGCTTAATTAATGAAATTCTGAATTTGTCAAGGCAAATGTATCCACATTTTTAACATAATTTAGCATGTACTTCTCACAGATATTAATTACCTTGTATAATTTTACTTTGAAAGCCGAAGGACATTTCTTCGCAGTTTTGAGACTTTCATGCCCGTTTTGATTAAATAAAAATGTATATGGCAATTTTATAGAAATTGAATTCATTTCAGCTTTAAACGACTAATATATTAATCAGCCCACTTTTTCTCAATTCCAACATAACATCCCTGATTAATGACGCTGATAATGGATAGGGGAAAACCGATGAACCAAGGGGTGTGTTTTCCTTTGGGTTTCAGTTCCTCTAGTTAAAGAGCGAACAAAGGAGAAATGATAATGCTGTTGATAACATATATTCTGTTACATGAAGACTATCAAACACACAGATCTCTCTTCATGGTGTAAGTGTCTTGTACATGTTCTGTTTCTCCGCTCTCCAGCTGTTTCAGAGATGTCTGATGAAAGTCCTGCACATCGATCTGTGGAAGTGTTATCTGGCGTATGTGCGGGAGACCAAAGGAAAGCTGCCCAGCTACAAGTGAGCGTCCCAACCGCTGCTCCATTTCATGGTGTAGGAAAGAACGGCCCTTCAAGTGATCTTCCATAATATCCATAACATGTGGTTCTTTGTTTGGTTTGCTCTAGGGAGAAGATGGCCCAAGCATATGACTTTGCCCTTGATAAAATTGGCATGGAAATCATGTCCTACCAGGTAAGTGTTTCTTGGCCTAATAGTGCACATTGTGCAGCAGGGGGTAGAATTGTCCGTCTAGTGGGTAGGGTGTTTGAATCCCAGCCTAAAGGTTCTGGCTTTGAACCCCAATGTCCACAGTAACTAGGTATCCTTGAGCAAGATGATGACGAACCCCTGCTCATTAATGGCATGCATGTATTGTTAAAATTCACGGCAAGTCGCTGAATAAAATGCATCTACTAACCGGTAAACAATGACCTTCTCTTCCAGATCTGGGTGGACTATATCAACTTTCTCAAAGGAGTGTAAGTACATTTAGAGAAAACACCTTTCCTGTGTAATCTCTCGTATGTTCACATCGCGTTGACTGCAAACTGAGTGAGCCGGCCATACCTGATGATTCCACCCATCGTTGACGTTCACGTGTTTACAGCGAGGCGGTGGGTTCATATGCGGAAAACCAGAGGATCACAGCGGTGCGGCGCGTGTACCAGAGGGGCTGCGTCAATCCCATGATCAACATCGAACAGCTCTGGAGGGATTACAGCAAATATGAGGAGGTGAGCCACACCGAGGGCTTCCTCCAGCCGCAGCTCGGCCCCAACCGATATCCAAACACGATATTACTAGATGGATTATGGTTAGTGGTTCGCATCACAATGACCTCTGACCTCTGTGCTTATGAACAGGGTATCAATATACACCTGGCCAAGAAGATGATTGAGGATCGCAGCAGAGACTACATGAACGCCAGGAGGGTGGCGAAGGTGAGGCGTAGCAGGTTGACCCCAACGTGACTGAATGCAATAGACTCAATATGCTGTAGCTGCGCCGCCTCAGCCGTAGTTAATAATTGAAACGTCGCCGGCTGTGTGTCCTCCAGGAATACGAGACTGTGATGAAGGGGCTGGACCGGAACGCTCCCTCGGTGCCCCCCCAGAACTCCCCCCAGGAAGCGCAGCAGGTGGAGATGTGGAAGAAGTACATCCAGTGGGAGAAAAGCAACCCTCTGCGCACAGAAGACCAGACCCTGATCACAAAGAGAGGTGCTTGAACCGCTGCCACCCCCTTCTGCTGTTAAAGCCTTTGGTTGATGTCTTTGCATAGGGCAGGGTGGCGTAGTGACAACCGAAAGGCTCCGGGTTCAAACCCCAATGTCCACAGTCTCAGTGTATCCATGAGCTTATATCATTGCTGCCTAATCCCCGTCTGCTCTTAAAGAGACATGTATCTAAAAAAATATATATATATATCACAACGTTGCGTTGTTTAAAATAGTCTGCTAAATGGTTGATTAGTGTGTAAATAAATAAAAACAATAGATTAGAAGAATAGGTAGGTGAATAGAGGTCCAGTGGGTGGGGCGGGCATTATATAAAAAGCCATCCAGATCTTATCCAACATGAGGGTAATACAACAGTGAGTCTTGTTGGATGTTGTCCTCTGATTGTTCTCCTGTTCCTCCCATGCAGTGATGTTTGCCTATGAGCAGTGTCTGCTCGTCCTGGGCCACCACCCTGACGTCTGGTACGAGGCCGCACAGTACCTGGAGCAGTCCAGCAAACTGCTTGCAGAGAAAGGGGTAAGAGACAGGCCAGACCCTAGCCTGGGACCCAGACCAATCAAATGCTTTATTTGCTCCATTAGATGGTCTGGCCCCCCTCCTGTTCAGACAGATTTCCAGCAGACCTAGCGCGGGTCGGCCCAATCACAACCGTTTACTAATATGGGGCGGGTTTGATACGATAATAATACCGTTTAGGTATTGTCCGTCGTAAACAACCAAGATGGCTGCCGCTGATGTGGAACGGTCTGTTAAATCAGTAGAAGAAGAAAGAAGAAGAAGAAAACAACTACACGTAAAGCTTTTGTTAAGATGTACCGTCCTTCTGATAGGATTTGGGTAAAGTTAAATTTCTGCTCAGCGCTATGTCACACGTTTCATAGCTCTGATTGGTTGTAGGTCTATCCAATTGCGTCCAGGTTCATTTTGGTCTGCGCCCACTGATAACATCTTGACGAAATTTAAACAGAACTGAGAGGTCTCAGACTCGTACGCATTTGTGAATTGGTCTCCCGATGTCAGGCTAGGGCCCCTGGATCAAATGCAGACCTGAGCAATGCAAACTGAATGCACAAAAAATGTGCCACTCAGTTTTTGGCCCCTCAAGATCTGACTCTGTGCGATTGACTCCGTAGGACATGAACAACGCCAAGCTGTTCAGCGACGAGGCCGCCAACATCTACGAGCGCGCCATCGGGACCCTGCTCAAGAAGAACATGCTGCTGTACTTCTCCTTCGCCGACTACGAGGAGGTGGGTGTCAGCAACGTTCTGGACAGCAGCACGTAAACGGGCTGTATACAAATACAGACAATCATCCCATTTGCTTACATTGGCGTGTTCTGCCCATCAGAGTCGCATGAAACACGAGAAGGTCCACAGCATCTACAACCGCCTGCTGGGCATCGAGGACATCGACCCCACGCTGGTGTACATCCAGTACATGAAGTTCGCCAGGAGGGCGGAGGGCATCAAGATGGGCCGGACCATCTTCAAGAAGGCCCGGGAGGACCTCCGCACGCGGCACCACGTCTACGTGACGGCGGCACTCATGGAGTACTACTGTAGCAAGGTGAAGAAAGGACCGGAGGTCCAGAGGGATTCCCCACCGCAAAGCAATTAAAAAGTCCCGACTTGTATGCGGCCTTGCAGTGGTTCAATTGTTGTGTTTTAAGTTTTTCTCTGTGACTCTCATTGTTAATCTCTAATTACTTTGTGTCTTTCATTCAAGGATAAATCGGTGGCCTTCAAGATATTTGAACTTGGTCTGAAGAAATACGGCGACATCCCGGAGTACATTCTAGCGTATATCGATTACCTCTCCCATCTCAATGGTAGGTTCTGTCTGCCATGCAGCACTTTGGGCTTTTCCCCCATGACTTCTGTTGTAGACAGAGGGCTCACCATCTTGTCCCTTTCTACTGTCCCTTTCCCCTTCTAGAGGATAACAACACTCGAGTTCTGTTTGAACGAGTGCTCACCTCAGGAAGCATGTCACCTGACAAATCTGGGTAAGAGTTTTCACAAAAATAGCCTAAGAAATGTAAATCCGTGTTCCCATGTGAAAACCAATGCGATGATCTTCGTTGTCCGTCGCCCTCCTTCCAGAGAGATCTGGGCTCGCTTCCTGGCCTTCGAGAGCAACATCGGAGACCTGGCCAGTATTCTGAAGGTGGAGCGCAGGCGTTTCACAGCCTTCAAGGATGAGTACGAGGGCAAAGAGACGGCCTTGCTGGTCGACCGCTACAAGTTCATGGACCTCTACCCTTGTTCCGGCAGTGAACTCAAAGCCCTGGGATACAAGGTGTGCAAAGAGCCCGCCTGCGACCGACGCGTCCAGAGAAATCCTCCTGCGTCTTAAACTGCAGGTGTCGCTTTTCGATGACCTTGGTTTTTTTGCGTACTTCCTCCCAGGATGTGTCTCGTGCGAAATACGCAGCGCTGCTCCAGGAGGCGGTGGTGACTCCCTCGACGCCTGCACAGAAGGACGAGGCGGACCGCAAACCTG
This sequence comes from Brosme brosme, assembly GCA_900302425.1. NCBI lineage: Eukaryota > Metazoa > Chordata > Actinopteri > Gadiformes > Lotidae > Brosme > Brosme brosme. The sequence goes on from OMKX01097508.1 coordinate 30,513, forward strand.
AATACCCCAAGCCAGACACCAACCAGATGATCCCCTTCCAGCCCCGGCACCTCACCCGTACGTACCCCTTTTAGCCTTTAGCTTCGGTCTTACCTTCACCGCCCTAAAGTTGTAGAACGGGGAAAGACATTCTCACAGTGCATGTGTTGTCTGCATGTCAGAGGGGGGGTTCGGCAGTAAGCGTGTCATTAGCACTGTCGATGACGCTCAATAACAACACTACAGTACATGTAAAATTGTCTTCCGATCATGTCACTCCACAAAGTCCACCTTGATTCCCGTCGATTCAAACGGATGATTTTTTAAAGCTCCTCTGATTTCCGTCCTCGTAGCTCCGGGGCTGCACCCGGTCCCAGGAGGGGTGTTCCCCGTTCCTCCAGCAGCTGTGCTCCTCATGAAGCTCCTGCCCCCACCTAGCTGCTTCTCTGTGAGTACCACGCCGTGCCAGCTAGCGCTTTCTTAAAGCTAGCGCTTTCTTAAAGGATGACTTGGGGATTATTCAACCCGGACCCTTTTTTTCCCCCATCCTCTTGGTCCAAGCTCCTAATGCGGACAATCAGTTTGGAAACTGGTCCAGTATTGCAGCGGGAACGCTGCAGCCTTAATCCACGAAAACGGGCTGCAGAGTAATCCTTTTGGGGCAGTAACACCACGTCAATGTGCTTGTTTTTGCCACTGACGGGCTCAATTTGTTATTATAAGTGTCTGACAACATTATGGAAAGGATCCTTACAGAGAAATACAACTTTTCTCTTTACCTTTCGCTTGATCCGGTCTGAGTTGGGTCCAGGTTGAAAAATCACCCAATGATCCTATAAGCTCCCTCTAGGGGTGGTTCCTCAACGAGACGTGGAAACGGGTCAACACGAGTTGTAATGCATCGTTGATGAGTCTGATTGTTTCGCCGCAGGGTCCCTTCGTCCAAGTGGATGAAGTCATGGAGACCTTCAGGAGATGCACACTTCCTGAGAGTAAGTTCTCCTCTTTATTTCGTTTTTTTTCCCCACTTAATCTTCGTTTTAAATCACCATGGCTCGCCGCATGCTCACGCGACCTCTATCCCGACCCCTGCAGCGGTGGACGCGGCGGTGGAGCTGATCACGGGCAGGCTGCCGGACGCGGCGGGAGGCGAGGGCAACGGGGCCATGGAGAACCACGCGGGCGGCGGCAAGTCCCTGAAGAGACCCAACGCGGACTCTGACGAAGAGGACGACAAGGGAGCCGTGGCCCCGCCCGTGCACGACATCTACCGCGCGCGCCAGCAGAAGAGGATCCGATAGATAAACACAATGCTAAACTGAGGAAGCCGACAACCACACTTTACAGACGGTGAACGCTGGCACGAATGTTAATAACAGCCCTTCACGCAACTTGTGTTCCGAGAGGGAAAACTTCCACGTCCTACATGTTTCGTATACGTGCCGGTCTACTTTGCAGTCTGTGGACTCCGTTGTTGTACAGCCATGAAAACGCACACACTCACTCACTCGCTCACAGACTTGTGCGTTTTTGTTGCTTTGTTGTTTTTAAGTTTTTATTTTTGAAAACATGACCATATACTGTACAAAGCTTTTAATTCAATGGGGTTTATTTTGTTTTTGTTTCTCGCACACTGTTGTTTTCTGAATCGTGATGTTCCAGTGAAGACGAAGTGGAATCATTTTTTTTTTTAAAGGTAAATTTTCTCCAAATAAAAATGGGAAAAATCGAACTAGGTTCTTTGTTTCTTTTCTCCTCCTGCTCCTGCACAATATCATGATTGCATGTCATGACGATCATTAGAATTGTGTGTGATTTATGAGTAACCACTAGGTGGCAGTATTGGTACAGACAAATGTGACAAGTTCAGCTTTGCCAGGTAAAGCAACCCATAGTCTTAATTTTCGAAGATCATTTAATGAACTGATAACGCCGCATGGCTCATTTGATATCATGAGACGCCTTGTTGAGTTATAACTTTATAATCCATTGTTAACTGATTTTCGTGTTGGACAGTGTAGTAATCTCGACTTTTTGATAGGAATAAAATACTGCTCTAATGTTCATTGGGTGTTTATTTTAAGGCTTATCCTCAGTTATCGCAGTTATCGATAGTAATGGATTACTGGCTGATTGAACTGTGCCCGAAAGTTTACAAAACATTGCAATGGCAATCTTTTTCACTTGATTTAATGTTTTCGATCTGGCCATTACAAACCAACATGGGTCATCCCACTACACACAAGTGTTCTGTGAAAAACGAGGCTCCACTGATTCCAAAAAACAGTACAAAACTTGCCAGCAAAGAACATCAATTTCAAACTTACATTTTCAGCTTACAACCAAAAATGATATCTTACCTTAGTTGTTTTTGTCATAAAAGTTGTGTTTGATTGCATAACACCACCTTAAATGGAGTGTCTGCGGCATTATGAGGGTGTCTGTCTTTGTTTACGTCCATGTAGCTGGTCAAAGTGTTTCCCATAGGAAATAGGTCATCGCCTTCAATCAGAAAACAGTCTTGATCGCCATCTTAAGGTGCAATTGCGATGGTTTGGGTTGTCCAATAGAGGGGTCAAAGGTCAACATTTGACAATGGTTTGTATCTAATATAGTCCGTCTCATCACGTTTGTATTTTGTTTGTATTGCTTTTATGGAGAATCCTCCAAAACCTACCTCTACTAAAACCTCTTTACCTTTGCTCTACTACTTCACTTAATTGGCATCCACGAAGGTGCTCATAACATGTTTCGTTTTGACCCCATGTTTAAGGGCCACCTGTTGAAGCACTAAGCAGTAGTCACTCTACAACATTGGTTATTTCAGGCGGAAATATAACCTTCCAATTATGCTGGGTTCTAGCTTTATCACTCTGACCCAGTAGCCTCCACATATTTCCTGGGTTTACCAATCGCCCAGGTCTATCTTTTTTTTGGTACCAAGTTATCAAGTATAGCCCTTGCTGTGGAGTTATATTCTATTCTCTATTCACTTTGGGCATGTTTATTTATATAAGTGTAGTATAGGAACTGTATACTGTATCTGACCCAGCATAAGGTGGAAATATGAATGTGCTGTTATCTTAAATAATCTGATTTCAACTGGTACCACTTTAACATTTTAAATAAATGTATTTTTAAAGTCAAACAACTGGTTTCTTGGTTTTACACATGTATAATTCACAAAATCCATACTAAGAAATGTGAATACTTTTGAGCTCTAGAACAGGCAACATGCTATAGTGTGTGTGTGTGTGTGTGTGTGTGTGTGTGTGTGTGTGTGTGGGTGAGTGTGTGTGCATGCGTGCAAGCGTGCATGCGAGCGTGCGTGCAAGCCAACCAGCTGTTGATATTCACAGGTGATTGGTACAATCACTGTTGATCAACCCAACACATTGTTTGCCCTCCTATTGGTTCT
>OMKX01097517.1:0-20088 GCA_900302425.1 Brosme brosme
CTCTGTAGTAGTGTGTGTGTCTGTACTCTTTGAAGCAGTGTTGTTCTCTGTCATGATGTGATGGGACACTAGAGTGTCTGCCTGGGTGGAAGCGTGAACGGAGGAGGACTGACGACTGTGGCCCACAGTCGGGTGATAGTGGTTGGGGAAAGCCAGAGGGCAGAGGGGCTCCTCTTAGCAACGTCACAACCCTGCATGCAACACACTCTTGATTCAGATGCTGCTGACAGCCGTCTGAAATGCTCACTTAGGAACAGATAAGAACCTAATAATATCAACATTTTATCTCAAGTTTTCACATTTCGGAGGCTGTTGTTGCGCACAAGTTGGTTGGTACATTTGGTACAACAGTGGCTTTGATATTCAAGTGGGGGTTATTTAAGGGCCTGTATGTTGATGGTGGTGGTGATGATGATGAATACTAGACTTACGAGACAACCTAAAAGATTTAGCTACAAAGATTGTACATTCACATTTTTGATATGCTGGATTGGCGAAAATATTAAATTTTATAGTGATATTGAAAGCTAATTTGACAAATAGCAAAATGATCTACACAGTAACATCATATTATATGGCTGATATGCTTATTCATCTTTAAAACAATATGCCTATTATTCTTGTTGAGAAACAATTGTTTAATACAAATATTCCTATTTGTATTAATTCTTGTGTTTTTATTTCGTTTTTTTGCTTTGCTACCATTAGAACCGAATTTCCCCTCTTGGCTGAGGTAGTTAAACATCTTATCTACTCATCGCTATTTTATTACTATGATGATGTTGATGTCGTTGGTGATTAGGTGATAATGTCATCGAATACGTACTTCATATATATGTTTGCATTGGCAAAGAGTGAGTGAGAGAGAAAATGAGGGGGGGGGGGGTTATTAAATGTTATCCACACCATTTACTTTATGTCGCTCAGCCATAAAGAATGATTATATTCGCTTATATTTCGACTGGTAGCAAAGCGGACTCCCAGTCACTAAGCGTCACCTTTGAAGCGACCAATCGGATTAAACGGTTAGAACATGCAGACTCACACCAAGTAGCAGCGGGTAATCGAGATTTTCGTTTTGCTCAAAGTATTCAAAAGTACTGGATTTGAAGCTAAATTCCATTTAAATATTGTCTTTACTTATCTGCTGAAATAACTTACATTAAACGTTAGACTTTTGTGTTGTCGAAAATGATTTATTGTTTTCAAAAGTAGCAAAGCACCCCTCTGTAAAGTCAACATGGTTCGGACCGAATCCCCTCTGTCAGTTTCAAGTTGCGCCTTGTCGCTGTCTGGCCTGGCAGGACTAAACAAGCATTACCCTCGAACGGGACTAGATAACACGTTAGATTCAGGATAATATGTCAATCTGCTAACAGGCAATGGAATTTCTATTGAGATCGGTGGATATATTAATGTCATGATTCAAAGGTAAGATATATCGATCTTGAGAGCGGTTGGTTCGTTTTTGAATTGGTTTAGGGTCTGTACCCTTTGCACGTTTTGGAATGTCACGCTTTGGTGATTTTCGTTGTGTAAGGCTCTCGACATTAAACTAACTGTTATGGATTAAACTACAGCAAAACTTTTTTCAATCCAAATCCGTTCTTTTAGTACGCATTTTGTTATATAGATTGAATGGCGAGCCTGTAAGATGCAGTGGATTGTAGCCCGATGTGTGCTTTGAATGAATGCAGCTTCTCGGACACAATCCTCGGATATCTTGTATTTCTATAATTAATGATGTATAATCAATCGAATTTGCTACGGTTGTCTACATACTCTCCCCGTATCCCTATTGTGTTTCCAGATGTGCATAGTCTATATTCATCCTAAAGTATTCCTATTGGGAAACAATTTGACCATGCCATGTTGCAGTGTTTGAAAAAAATAAATTAAAAAAAATACCTGTAATAGTTGTCTTGGACGAACCCTTCTAGTGTTGTCATTGTCTTCACTAATAGCTCATTTGACATATGCACTAGGTTTGCAGCATAATGTATTAATCTATCTCGTTGCTGCTGCAAGGTGTTGTACGTAAAGATAAGGGGATTTACATTTTTTTGCCGAGTGTAATTTAGTTTACGATGTAGATGCTGTGTTGTGATGTGTTTTTGAATATGGACTTACCAGAGTTTTGAGTGTCTTCTGACACGAGTGGAGTTCCTAGTAATGTCCTTATTTTTGCTTCTATACCCAACGCTTATGTAGTCGTTGACCATAGTTTGCTTGTCTAACATTTCACTGAACGCAGTCAAAGTTGATCTGTGTGGTCTACAGCTCACCTTTGAAAACAAAATCAAAACAAACAATTTAGTGACACATTTAAAAACATAACTTGTTAGCTACGGTGTTTATCATCGTTGTTACTTTGTTTTTGTAAGACGTTATTTAGGCATGCTGTCTTTTATAGATGCTTGTGTTCCTTGTGTTGCCTAGTAGCCTGCTCAGCAATACAATGCCCTTTGACTGTAGTTGACCCACATTGGACCAAATACTTGGCAACAATACCCTTAGGTCAAAAGGAACAATAATGTTTTGACTTGATGGAGACTCTTGACAAAAGTATTTTTCTTTTGTATCTTCACCAGGGCCTTTACATATATTGCGATGTTACATGATTCACATGGTTTGCTACAGTCCCCATGCATCACTTGTTCACAGCTGCCAATCGTTCAGTCATTCATGCTGTACTCCTATTCATGCTATGGACTCTTTTGAAGGTCAATGACTGTTTTTGTCAGACGGCAGTAAGACAGATGCTAGCTGGGAGTGCTAAGCCCTTTGTGGCTCCCTCTGTTATCATAGCTCAGTTTCCTTCCCAAGAGAGTAGGATATGGAGAGGACTACGTGGAATAGTAAGTGTCCCTGTTGACTGACTCATCACCGACAGGACAATTACACGTATATGATTCCAACGAATCATACAACAATGTTTTTCTCGGGATAAACTGGTGCAGACGCTGTCCTACCTGTTGTACCATCTGGTCCATAGTCCTTGGCTTTCAGAGATTGGATTGAAGAGGAAGTTGGGAGAATTTGCTAACTAATACAAACGGTTAACCACATGAATCACATGCAGGTTTGATAACATACTAGTTCTAAGACAATTGTTCCTGGTCCTCACTCAAAGTACTGCACATTCTTCACTAAAGTGAATCGATGGAACCAAATTATACACGTTTGTATTTTGATCATTTTAATTGTGGCTATGACAGAGCTTATATGCCAAATGTAATAGCCTATTCCTTAAACATCCTGCAACATGTGCTTGATCAGACCACATTGAATCAATACAGGTTTTATTGTAGCACACTAACTCAATGCAAAAACATTATAAAATGAGTGAAAGTTTGCCTGTGAATTCCTAGTTGATGGATGTATATTGTCTGAGCTCATATGGATTCCATGATCAATTGCAAGTTGATTCCCCTATGTTTGGTCACAGAAATGAAAGGAAGGAAGTAAGCTGGTGGGAAAGGAAGAAAGCTATTTGAAATCAGCCCGTGCAAAGGTTGATGTGTGAATTCTGTCTGTCTTTTTCCAACTATCCCTAAGCCTAACCCAATTATTGACTCATCAAAAGTTATTACAATTAATGTGACAAGTTTCATTTTAGTAGACCAGGTCCAATGTGCTCTGTGGCCTAAAAAGGACACAAATTGGATTCTTATGGTGAGCAGTTAAACATTCAAAGTTTATACTCTGCAACAGTCGACTACCGCAAGGAATTCTCTTTATTGAGCCAACTGACTCGCTTTGGTATGTCCAGATGACACCTCGAAATGTTGCCTCTTGGGATGTTCAGACATCATTTGCCTCAACAGAACATACATGCATCCTTTTAAATATGTTTTTTCAAAGATATTTAGCTATATTATATTTGTATCTATGTAAAAAAAGACTATCCTTTGTATTGACCACACCGGGCATATAGTTTATGAGAGTAGCATTGTAAATGGAAATTACTTGGTACACTACATGGTTGAAGATGTAATTAAAACAAACAGTCAATGACCCTTTGTCCTTATTTGTGCCAACCAATTGCATGTACCAAGAAAGATCTTACAGTAATATGGCTTGTCTATTAATTTTACCTCATGGTGTCAGAAGTGGGTCACTGTCTCAACTGCATTCCTCAGTCCAGTCAAATTGGACTGTTTACATTGAGGCAGTAAGCTGACCTTTGAACAGTAGATTGTGAGTAACTCGGCCTCATGCTGTGGTCCGCCTCTCCATGGAGAATTATCTGCAAAAGAATTGGGATTTATCTTTGGAAAAGCATGAATAGTTTTTGTATATTATATATACATATTGTATTTGATATTATTGACAGCAGATCGTAGTAGTAGTAGTAGTAGTAGTAGTAGTAGTAGTAGTAGTAGTAGTAGTAGTAGTAGTAGTCAAAAGTGGATGTTAACACATAATCTACATAATTAACTTTTTTACTTTTTTCATTGGTGTTTGGAAACGTCATACTAATTTCAACACCATGGCCAAATAAATAATAGTTGTATTAACACCAGCATTATCAGGCCATGTAGGCCTACCTTTGCCTAAATTATCTGCCGATGAGTTCTGATTCACAATTTGTATTTTTCTATTGAAATTTTGTTACAATTCAGGTAGGCTTATTTGGCCTTTCTTTCTCTAGATTTGAATCTATCCTAAATTTCATTAATCTAGTGCTCCTTTTCACCTGACTTTTATAAATGACAAACGATGACTATCATCATCATTGGCTTCATCACAGGAATGGGACGAGACCAACCTATCTCAAGTCGCTTCACTTTCAGACAGCTTTATACCCTGCTGAGAATAAATATTTGACATTCTCTCCTGGTATTGTTTTACAACACCTTAGGGCCCTTTCTCTCAGCTGGGGAATGCTTTATTTCCCAAAGAACCAGCCTGCTAATAGGCTGTAAGCCCTGGGAAAATAGTGGAGTGCAGTGGGTATAGTGCCATGCCTTTTACCAGTTTCCTCCAGTAGTTTCCTAGTTAGCTTGCTTCAAAGAAAGATAAAAGCCTCATTAGTATGCAGAAGTAAGACCCCTCTCAGATGGACCACAAAGTGAATGAATGTATAACTGAACGTAAGTAAGATCAGTGAATCCCATTTCTCACAAAATGTCTTGTTTTGCGAGAAAGTGGTTACCGTCTTGTTGGACGTAGGATGAGCGTGGTGTTTGGTTGCCGCAGCTGTTTCACTACAGCCAGTCTGATGTCACTGACTAGCTGGGTCTTTCTTCAGGTCCCGAGAAGGTGCAAGGGAAGTGGAGTTTTGGTCTAGTTACTCTAATGTGTACTGGATGGCTACAGAGTGTCATAAAGGCGAGTTGGAGTGGAGCTAGTCTTTAGCTGAATTCACACTTCTATGCAACCCAAGTTCGGAAAAGATCCACGTCCAGACTCAGGGACACGACGAGGATCTTTGCAGAGCTGCCTGCATTTTTACTTCCTCGTCCCATTAATGTGTACACAAGGGGGCCGTATAACGTTTCAAACCACAAATGAACCGATGAGTAAATCCGGAAACAGAAACGCGACGCTGCCTTCTCCATTGAACATTAGTTGAAAAAGCAATATATCCATGTGATAAAGATAATCATCATAATCATTCAAATGTACAGCTGAAAAGCAGTTGGTCTATGGTAATCAACTAAAAATACTGTGTCTGGCTGTTGGAAACAAAACAAAATACTACACATGTGATTCGACCAATCAGCGACTACTTGCCACGAAGGGCAACGTGTTGCTAAGCTCTGGAAGTCATCGACCGGTTACGAGGGTGTGTACTGAGTAGCGGTTCTTGGCATTCATGCTTGACGGAGAAGTGTGATTTGGGCTTCAGTGGACTTACAGACTGGAAGGAGCTGTGCGTCGTGCTACACTCTAAACTTCCCTCTGTGGCACGGCCTCCGGCGACTAGTCACCATGCGCAGCCTCTATGACGCCATGCACCGGCTACAGTTTAAGTGTCTATGCTCTGTACCAAGCGACGAGCTCAACCCACAACGCTTTCTTTCTGAAAGGCCTTTTATTCTTGATGTTCCCAGATCTTGCGGTGTCTGAATGTCCACCACTTGTTTACCATCTGAGCTGCTCCCACCCCACCCACGCAACCAAAGGATTAGCGAAAGTTTGTGTCACAGGATTATAGCGGCTTCTGCTGGCTGCAACTGTTGCATATTCTGTTCCTGCAAATACATGGCTGTAGCCTCATTTGTGATCTTTTCAATGTCGGCGCATCAAAACTCTTCTAAACTGCAACTGTATTACACAAAATTGTTTGGATTATTGTGTCCATTATACAATAACTATGTTTTTCAAGATTAAACAGCTGTAGTTTGAGTGTTATTTGTTATTATTGCTACAGCCATCCCTCAGTTATTTGTGAGTGAAATACTCTGAGAATATCGGTTCTGATTGACTGCACGCCACTGAGCTGATTTTAGCTTTCCCGTTGGTCACAATCCAAATCTCGAGTCGCTGTTTGCGAAAGCCCCTAAAATGTGTTTTTGTCATTAATATAGCCTGGCTAGGTAAAAAAGGACTGCTGAAGCATTGTCTAACTGGAGTTCTCCATCGCTGCCAAGAATAAGATGTACATGCCAAAAACTTGGAATGTATTGTGTGTGTGTGTGTTTTTCCCAGTGTATGCATTGAGATAAGTTGTACGTTTTGGCTTGGCTGTTTGATATTCTGTCCATCATGTATCGCTAAGTGTACAAAAGTAAAAGGATATGCTCTAACATGATTGCTATGTGCTGGGAAAATGTGAATCAATCATCACCTGAAGTCGACATTTGGAGGGCTTTGAAGGAAGTGCTGTTCTTTATTTTATTTTTCTCCAGAAGTGCAACATAATACGAGATAGGTTCATATTTTTGCATATTTAAACGGTGCTAATGTGCCACCTGGTCAGGCTGTGTGCTATTCGTTCCTACTTCCTTGTTTTCACTACATATTCTCATACCATGCTGTGTTGGCTCTGTGTAGGCACTGATCATCGATTGCACTCACAGTTCCTGCAGTGGTTAGCTAGGCTGTGAGTAGCCTAGCCTGAGCAAATATATATGTTGGCACAGCACACAAAATGTGGCTGAGGATTCTCGGGTGATATCAATGCAAATGCTTTAGACATAGGCAAATCATAAAATCCCCTGTTGTAGCCAAATCAGTGTTATGATAACTCTGGAGTCTGTACTTTGGACAGTAGAATCCTTCCATAATGATGTGAAACAATTCATATCTCTCTCTTACTGCCAATCATGTTTTGTGAACTACATTGTGAGAAAGGCAGAGATGGCCTGTCCCTTCTTATGAAAACGTTGGCAGTGCTAAAAGTGTATTAAATTATTATTCATTGATCAAACAATCTTTTGTTACTCCACTGTAGACCGCCTAATCAGATGTCCTACAGAGAGAATTGGAAAATGTTATGTAAATACTCGAGCGTAAGAGAATGTGTTTCGATACAGAAGTTCGAATGTCTTTTTGTTGACCATTGTTATTTGATGGTGAAGTGTGAAAATAAGATTTCACCAGCATGTGAACCCTACCAATTTAGGTAGCCTAGATTTGAATCAACCATATTTTTTAAATGTGTAGGCCTACATGTAAAAGCTTTCAATGGATCAATTTCAATGGATCGTCATGAGCCATTGAAATTCCGTAATTCAATGGTTCTCCTATTCAGTCTAAGACGTCAATACTGTTGAATCAAAACAAATTGGCAGGACTACTAGGCAGACTAGGGCTGCTGCAGTTAATCAAACCTTGTGAACCGTGGCAGATCTACAGTTTAACCTTTTTGGAGATTACACAACATGAGAAGTTCAGGGCTTCTAAGTTACCTACCTTATTTAGTAATGTCTGTCTTGAACACAGACTGGTAGTTGATCGTGATCTTTGAACAGATAACAATTTGTAATTAAAAAGAACAAGGGCATTTTGTGATCTGAAAGGACAAAACTTGCGATGAGACAATTGAGCACATTTCGTCCGTTCTATTCTCTATCAATGGAATGAGACCCAATCAAGTTGCCAGTATAAGTGACATTTTTATATTATAAGTCCGGTGATGTAGCCTAGCCTGTACTATTGGGGACCTGCTCAATTGTTCTGTCTTGGCCCCCCTTGGATATGTCGACTTGATTAATTGGCACAAGGACCATGATGAAAACATGAGGGTTAACACCAGGCTGCTATACCAGGTGTACCAGGTATAGCAGCTTGGTACACCAGATATGACAGGCTACCCCTCTTAGCAAGCCGTCGTGAGTGTCCACTTCCAAATGATAGAAGCTTTACTGGTAGCAGCAGCGGTAAATAGTACCTTGCTGTCTACGAGTAGATTATTTATTCGTGTGTCAGTGGTTTACATCACTTTTGCAGAGAAATACATTATTTCCACCCACAGCCGGCAAATACTTTCATGGATATTTACAATTTGCATGCAAACATAAGTGGGCATTTGTGATTTCTAATTTCTAAATTCAGACTGAAATTGAGGTTATCTCTGATTATCTTTTTTTAATGGTAGTGTAAAAAACCTACCAACAAAAAAAACAAAAAACTACAATGAACACTTTCAGACCCGAGAGTAATGTAGTTCTCGCTCTACGCTGTCAGTGTATAGCATCTTAAAGGCTCCATGAGCATGTCTGGTGAGGCGATGGTTGTCCATTGAAATATTGATATATTGTCAATGCCACTGTTGTACATAGGGACAGGTAGAAACTGAGAAAACTTAGACCTACTACCTTTTTGGGTGGGATGGAATGTATGAATCGCCCACAGTGTAATGAAGAGAGAAGGGGAACAGATAATTGGTACTGTCTTTTGAGCAGTTGTTGACCCCATGGAGTGTTCTGTTTATCTCTTGTTGATTCTCGCAAATTCAATATTTGCCAGAATCGACGGACACAATTTCACCAAGCCATGACAATTGAATGCATTGTTATTTGATTTATTGTAATCTTATCTCAGTTTCTATAACACAAAGGAGAAGGCAACCTTTATCCACCGCTTCCTGGCTTGATAAACCTGCAAACATTTGTCAGTGTGGTTGTTTTTAGATTGCAAGACCATCATTTAATCCAAAACGTCACATGCAGATGCCATGCGTAGACTAGATGGGGGGGAGATTTATGTGACTGAATGGAAACACACACTTTATTTGTGGGGAAAATCCTATAGCCTTTTCAGATACCATTTAGTTGAAATGCAAAGCTTTACTAAATTTAGTTTGATGAAATCGTATTATAGGGATTACCATTGGGCTATAGGGATTATTTATAAATGTTGTGTTCATTTTGTCTGTGTTTGTTTATTCTGTTTTAGAATTCTGTGAACAAGCACATCCTTACTGCTTGATTGTTTTACCGTTTTTTGAATTAGTTAAACATTAACGTTTCACTTTTTTGCTTTTGTTAGCCTTTACTAATATGAAGATAATTCTAATTGTATTAACAGACTTTGTGTTATCAGCCCTGATCATCATTCTACATGACTGAAGATTATGTTTTGGAGAGCTGAACCCTTAACTTGTGGAGACATTTTTTTTTGTATTGTTACTGAATCAAGTTTGTAGTAGCTGGGCTAGGTCAAACTCTGCTCTTTCAGTGCATTTTTCTTCCAGTCATCGGGCCTCATTGACTGAGGTTAAGCCAAACCCTTAGCCTGGTATTTCCACAGCAGTAAGGAAGGCAGGATGTGAAAGAGAGATGCAGCTGACCTCTGTACCTGTATCTCTCTCATCATACTGCCACTGGGACTTTGAGTTTCCATGATCTGAGCTAGTTTTCACATAGCATACAGGAACACCCACACACCACATACTGTACTTCAAGGACACTTGCATGTACATATTCGTTTTCTGTGTTCCCTTAAGGCTGTGAAACAATCTAAATAAAATATTGACAAGCATTAGAAGAAGACGAGAACAAAGTTAGAGTTAATAAGTATTCATTGAGTCAGTCATTCTTGGCACAACATTACATTGCATGATATCATGCTATGATGTATCTTGCGATCTTCTCAACTATCTGCTATGATACTGTATTGGATTGCTGCCCTTTCTAGTTAAGACAAGTTTCTGCTGCCAACCCTTTCAGGGTAAGCAGCTTGACAAGGTTTCTTTTATTTGACAAGTCATGTAAAAGTAGAAGGGTGTCTGTCTTTATTACATTGGTGTAATCTTAGCACAGGAACACTTGTGTAAGGACTGGATGTGTACAGTACAGTGGAGCATATTCCAGTGCCTCCACTTGAGGTTGTCCATTGATGGCCAATGGCCACTAGCAAAGCAATAGACCTACAAGTCACAGATGTGGAGACAGTGGAGCTGGACCTTAATGTTATTGGAGCAGTCAACATTTTAACCACTTGGATAAACTGACTTATTTTAGTACAAATTATCTAATGCTAGTTTCTTGCGGACTGCATTTATTTTCATCAAAACTGTAGGCAACATTTCAAGAAAAACACATCCTGGCTTCCTTTAGACATTTTTTTTTATAATTTTGCTTCTTAAGTTTAAGTTTCAACCACAATTCCAGCCATCAATTCTACAATAGGCACTATAGGCATGCAAAATTGCTTTAAATTAGATGGATAAAGGTATTTTTCTCCACCATTCATCATCTGCAATGGTGGTGACTTTGACTCGTTTAAAACCTTTTGACCCACAACAGTTTTAGATAAAAATAACTCGCTGTCTCTGGAATCTAGAGTAATTGCCTGCCACTGGGATTCGGGTACATGTACTGGTACTTCCTGTTGAGCCCAGTGTAGTCATGTCACTTCCTGATTCCAGCAGCACCATTCCTAGACAGATAAGGAGTTGCAAAGGTTACATCAACTCAAAGGAAACTCCGTAATGAGCCCTACAAGATAACAAACCTTGAATGACCTAACCTTTATCACGAAATACTTCTCTCCTGGCTCACCTCATTTTGCTGGGGTTGTGGAGACCAGAAAGATCTGGTGGTAATTATTCAGGTTAAGGTTGTGATCTTCTGTCGGCTCAAATCAACTTTTCTGAAGAGAAATGTATTGTATTCCACCACACAGCAACACTGAAGCTCTTTATTGGTTTCAGTGTTTAAGTGGTTTACCGGTTTGGGGTTTCCTTTGTCGCTTTGGCTAACATGTTTGATCATGTAACTACTACTAGTAGGCATCTAAGCAAACATTGACACATTTTGAGATAAAGTTGAATTACAAATCTGCTTTCAGCTACTGTTATATTATTCGCTCTCATCGAAAAGAATTATGCCACTCTCCAGATAATTTATGCGCCTTACCTTTTACATTTCTTATCTCACTCTTCTTTTCTCTCTCTTTCGTCCTCCAGGTGGAAGCTGCTTGAGGCTGGCAGTTAGACGACCCTCCCCCATCGTCGGAGAGGCGGTGTCCGGGCCGGCGTGAGAGGGCCGGTGCTGGATCCGGAGACCCCTGCCAGGGGGGGGTTGCAGGGCCCTCACTGCCCTGCTGCGTGAGTCCGGACCATGGGGGACGTGGGCGCGGCGGCGGCGGGGGGGGGCGTCAAGGTGATCCGCTCTCACACGCTGTTCGACAACTTCGTCCAGGCGAGCACGTGCAAGGGCACGCTGAAGGCCTTCCAGGAGCTGTGCGACCACCTGGAGCTCCAGCCCACCGACTCCCGGGTCTTCTACCACAAGCTCAAGTCCAAGCTCAGCTACTGGAAGGCGAAGGCGCTCTGGGCCAAGCTGGACAAGAGGGCCGGCCACAAGGAGTACAAGAAGGGCAGAGCGTGTGCCAACTCTAAGGTAGGCCTCCCTCCCATATGGTGAGGAAGAAGATTTATGGGCATCTCTTTGACAAGCCCCTTTTGTGTATAAAGGTCATAATGTTTTGTGTTGAATCACAAAAAGATTACGTGTTAAGGCAAGTATTTTCGGGTGTGGTTTTGAACAAAGGAAAACAACCACAAAAAAAGACCAAAGAAGATGTTCTGTGACTTTGCTGAATATGAATTGTCAGCGAGAAGACAATGAACACAACTCGTCTCACGTCGTCCGAAATACTTTTCAATACGTTTCATCATCATCATCATCATCATCATCTTCTCCATGCGTCCCCTAGTGTCTGATCATCGGCGCAGGGCCATGCGGCCTGCGTACGGCCATCGAGCTGGGCTTCCTGGGGGCCAAGGTGGTGCTGCTGGAGAAGAGGGACGCCTTCTCCAGGAACAACGTGCTCCACCTCTGGCCCTTCACCATCCAGGACCTGCGGGGCTTGGGGGCCAAGAAGTTCTACGGGAAGTTCTGCGCCGGCGCTATCGATCATATCAGTGAGTGGACGTCTCTCTCCGTACCGCCATTTACTATTCGTATTCATTCAGTCATTCTGTTGGAAGTGTTTCCCAATCTTTCTGTCTGTTGTTCCCCCCAAGGCCCCAATCAGTGCGTCTCAAGCCCCCCCCTTCATTAACACCTCATCGCAGATGTTTTTCTTTTGAACTAATGTTATCGTATTATAATAGAGAGCATTTACAGAGATGTCATTGCATTACAGGCAGACTGTGGACATTGCTGTTCAAACGCACAACCTTTCCTCTGGAAACCCTAACCACTAGACTACATACAATTTGTGCCTCTGCTGCAAATATTTGGATAGCAGTGTAATGTAATATCCCATTTTGTTTGAAGACCAAACCAAAAACAGATGCATTCTGTTTGTAGGGGATTATGATGATTGGGTGGATAATGTCGTTTCATGGTTGTTGTTTTACTGACATCAGTCCCATGCTTTGCTTTGCTCTCCCCTCGGACCGCTGCAGGTATCCGTCAGCTTCAACTCATGCTGCTCAAGGTGGCTCTCCTCGTGGGCATCGAGATCCATGTCAACGTGGAGTTCAAGGGGCTGATCGAACCCCCTGAAGACCAGGAGAGCGAAAGTAAGCCGCTCCGGATGACGACACGCCCTTTTAGCTGTGTGACTCTTCTTAACCGCAGTTACAGTCTGAAAGGGATTTACAAACCCACGTTTTATGACACCCCCCTAACCCCAAGGGTAATAAAACCACTAAACACTAAAACAAGGGAGGAAAACTTAAAAGGCTCTGACAATTAATCCAGAACTATCAAAAATGCAAGTTAGTTGCCGTATCGCCGTAGTCTTAAGAATGTCTCCCGTACACATCGCTCCAGCATGCGATGACTTATTTAGATGGCAGAACATTTTTTGTTTAACTCTTAACACATGGTTGACACATTTCTGTGTGCTGACGCGTGGCCTGCTGTGATCTCAGAGATAGGCTGGCGGGCTGAGGTTAACCCCAGGACACACCCCGTCAACGAGCTGGAGTTTGATGTCATCATCGGGGCGGATGGACGGAGAAACACCCTGGCAGGCAAGTCGGTGTGCGTGTGCGCGTGTGTGTGCGTGCGTGTGCGTGTCTGGTTTGCATCGTGATATTGCTCTCGCTCCCCTTTTCTTGTTCTTCCAAACACAATTTCTTGAGCGTCTCGTGGGGGTGAGCTTTTGGTGTCTCATGTTTTAGATTTGATTAAAATTCTTGGGTGTCACGATTTGATTTAAAATCTATTCTGGATTCAGTACAACTGGGTGCTAATTTCAGTGTGGCAGAGTAAAGGGTGTATGAAAGCAACAAAGCAGAGTAAAGTTTGTGTATAAGATTATGTCGTTTTTTATATTTTAAAGAGTGACATCAACTGATGGTAAACATGTAAACACACAACGGCAAACCTAAGACAAAGGGAAATTTGTCTTAGGTATTCATTTTAAATAAAATAAACTTTTGGAGGTTGTGAATCGAATCACAATCACAGCAGAAGAATTGTGATTCTTACGTTTTCTTACACCCCTACTGCTGTCAGGTTCATTAATTGTAGAACCTTAACTTCCTGATTCTCAACGTTGAAGTCATCCTCTCTGCTTCCATCCTTCCTCTTTATTTCCCCTCCTAGGATTCCAACGCAAGGAGTTTCGTGGCAAGCTGGCCATCGCCATCACGGCGAACTTCATCAACAGGAACACGTCGGCGGAGGCCAAGGTGGAGGAGATCAGCGGCGTGGCGTTCATCTTCAACCAGAAGTTCTTCCAGGACCTCCGAGAAGCCACAGGTCCGCCCAGCGCTCCACAGCACCCATCACTCCCTCAGTACAGCCGTACAATGGCCTCCTCAGATTCCCATTATTAACGTCGGCATTCCCACCAGTTACATGGATGGCTTTAGCTGTAGAAGAAGAACAGCAATATGCATTAACCTTCCAAATAAATTCATTTGGATGGCAGCTCTCCCATCGGAGTTCACTGCTGACGTTGCATGCCTCCCCGGGGCTTTGTTGTGTGAGCTCTAGCCCATGTAATTGCCTCTGTTGTCATCTAATGATGGCATTTACAGTTGGCAGTCACACAGCAGTCTGCTAGAGCCAATGGGAAAAGAGGGTGAATTGGTTTTTGAGCATGATGGTAACAATGCTTAACTCTCTCTCCTTCTCTCGTTCCTCCACCAGGAGTTGACCTGGAAAACATAGTCTACTACAAGGACGACACACACTACTTTGTGATGACGGCCAAGAAGCAGAGTCTACTGGAGAAAGGAGTCATCCTGCATGTGGGTGATGCATGACTGGCTTTTCATAGGCTGATACTTTTTATGTGGTTGTTTTTTTTCTCTCTTTAGAAAGTAGTCTATGTTCATGTGATGGAGTCAGACAAGGTCTGTGTTTTTTGGTATTCTTTGCAGGAGTACAATGAAAACCAACTGCCAAGTCAAGCACAATTTAGGCAGTGTTCATGTCCTTCAACTGCCCACTTTACTCAGGAAATGAGTGCATTATCTGGATTTTCTGTTGGTGCTTTTATATCTTTAGGCTTTCTTTTATTTTTTAAGGGCACAAAGTTCACTGCTGTTTTTTGTTGGTTTTTAAGTGACACATTTTTCTTGAAGGGGTTTAAACAAATGACTTTCCTCCTGTGCGCTGCCCAATTTAAAATTACATCTTTGGGGGATTTCTAAATGGTTAGAGAATGAAATAGTTGCTAAAGCACCACTTAACAGGCACTCAATTATCTCAGAAGTTAGCATGTCTGGAGCCCAGGGTTAAGCTGCGTGTGACTTTGTGTCTTTGTCTCTGTCTGTCTGGAGACTTTATACAGATTTATTTTTGTCTTTCTTTTTTTACACCGGTTTACTTCTTTTTTTTTTCCATTGGAATGAGTCGGGTCAGGGAAGGAGACATTTTGGAACATATTGGTACCCGGATAGGCGGTAACTCTTCAGGCAATGTGTCAGTATTCATTCAGAGTTCCACCACCCCTCCGCCCACAGACCTACCACCATCGTCTCATTCCCACATTGCAGCCCAAGGACTGATGGGGAAGTTGGAATAACCACACAATCACCTTTTCATGAGTGCAGTTTAAGAATGTGCTTGACATTTTGAACTCAAAAAAATGCAATGTATTTTTCCTAATCTATGGTGCTGACTACAGATTAAATGACAAGTTTCAAGGATTCGGAGAAACTCGGACAGAATCCTTGAGGCGTCCATTTGTGCCCGCGAAACGAAAAACACAAATCTTCTCACTATTCTTCCTGAGTCATCGTTCAGCATTTTACTTGTACCTCCAGGACTACGCCGACACAGAGATGCTGCTGTCCCGGGCCAACGTAGACCAGGCTGCCCTGCTGAACTACGCCTGCGAGGCCGCCGACTTCTCCACCAATCGGCAGCTCCCCGCGCTGGACTTTGCCATCAACCACTACGGCCTGCCCGACGTCGCCATGTTCGACTTCACGTGCATGTACGCCTCGGAGAACGCCGCCCTGGTCCGGCAGCGCAACGGCCACAAGCTGCTGGTGGCGCTGGTGGGAGACAGCCTGCTGGAGGTGAGTGGGACGACAGCCAACGTGTTGTGAATAAGAGAGTTTTTTGCAAGCTGAAGGAAGGAATGATGTGTGCCATATGTAGGACGCTTTTGTCTTACAGTACCGCACTGAACTTGCGGTACTGGGAGACGCTTTTGTCTTACTGTATCGCAAGTTCATTGCATACATTCTTGGCATAGTGTGGGAGCCTTTCGGCCCGGCCCCACCAAACGCTTGGCCTCGAGTTTGGCACTTGCCTCCTATTCACTTTGTATTGGACGCGTGCCCGCATGGGGCAAGGGATTCTGGGAAGGCTCGCGTGTGGGCGGATGATAGTGGCGCGTGTAAAGGGGAGGGACGAAGTTGAACTTCAGTTCACTTTATGCAAATGAGCACACCTTGCAGAGCGCGTTCGGCTATGCGATTGGACAATCGACATTCAGTGAGTTCTGGCTACCCATACGGACTCGTGGTGGAATTTCATTTCCCGGTTTTAAGCACTTCCATCGATAAAGTGGTAAACTCCCACAAGCAGCCACTAGAGAGAGTGCGGGGTGTTGCCACGCTCAAGGCCACTCATTTGGTGGGGCCGAACCGTTATGCTCACCTTCTGCATAATCTGAAAACACTGAGTGTATCTGCTTGTTCTGTTTAATCTTAATACACTATGAACGTCTCTGCTACATAGCTAAATTGGCGTTAATAGTAAAAACAACAATTATTCATTTAAAGAGAGGCCGCTTCTCCCGAGGTGCAGCTTTATTTGGACTGGTCTGTGACTGTATTTGCTGGTTGAATAGGTTTGGTTTTCCTTGTGTTCCTGCAGCCTTTCTGGCCGATGGGGACCGGCATTGCCCGAGGCTTCCTCGCTGCCATTGACTCAGCCTGGATGGTGCGCAGCTGGGCTCAGGGAAACAGCCCCTTGGAGGTGTTGGCCGAGAGGTGAGGAGAGAGTGGAAATACTCGTGATGCAAACTCAAGGCCTCCCCCTCCTCCTCCCCCTGTTCCTTCCATCTTAAAACAAGAGACGCACACACACACTCAACCTCCACAACACACTAAAGGTGCTTTAGCAGGAAGTATGTCTGCATGGAGGTCTTTGGCGGCAGTTGGACACTCCTTCTTTGCAACTAATGAGATCAGAGGCTCTCTTGAGTGCATCGTGGTATACTCTGCTCTGTCTTACAGCAGCCCCCATCCCCACCACCACCACCACCAGCACCACCACCACCACAATTCCATCTGTATTCAATTTACCATTAGCCACAACCTCTCGGTTATCTCCTCCCCCGTAGTTGTAGGTTTTCATCCCTTTGGAATACAGTTGTAGGCGGCACCCACGGACCCCTTTTCTGAAAGTAAACAATAACGGTCTTTTGTTAGCATGGCTTAGAGTGGAGGCAGAAGAATCCCTTAACTAGGGCTGTACCCGACTCAGAATCTCCCACGTAGACTCCGAGTTAACAGGTCATTCGATTATAAGACGATTCGTGGTTCATTTTATTTTTATAAAAATAAAACATTTTCCAGCTTTATACACCATTACAGTAACTGGCTGACAGGAGCAGGTTGAATCGACGTGCGCGATAGAGCTATAGATATGGCAATGTTACCAATGTAAAAAAGAACGGATGGATATTAAACAAATATTTACAACATCAGTGATTTCTGGCGTTGTTTGCCAAAAGACGTGAATAAACCTGCAAATATAGATAAACCTGCAAAAGTATATGAATATACACTGTATATTCACATAAAACCATACACACACCGCTGTGGCACCGCGCACCGGACGAAGGTGGTGTGCCACTAGGACATCACCTCTTGTCCCGTATTTGATAGTGAGAAAGTTGGCAACTCTAGTTCCATTCAATCAACTGCGTTCAAAACTAGAGTAGGTGAAGTTGCCAGCTTCTCCAGGTCTTTTTACACTAATACTCAGGATTATTTGGCCGTTGCGGCACTATTTTTTTTATATGTTTGTCTCTCATTAGATCTCACATGAAATACGTCTCATTGTGAAGAATTAGTTCTCTTGTAATAATTATTGTCTCTTTTCCATGGTAACTGTCCTGACTTTCCTATATGTTAAGCTTCTATATCATGTTTGATTGGGTTATTATAAGGTATTTAAAAAGCCTGAGATTGTGCGACTGAGAGACTTCGAGTTGTCATGGGGGTCTGTTGAAGGACGATTCAACTGGTCAACGTTTTGGGTACAGCCCTGAAAGCGTAGCAAACACCGGCAATTCGGTTTTGTTAATGTGTAATTTATCTGAATATGTCCAGCATTGAAACTTTAATTTGAAAGCATTGTTGTTTTCCTTATTATGCGCTCTTCTATCCTACCAGTTATAAAGTGTTTCTTTTTACAGCTTAATGAGGTTTGGATGCCACGGTTAGGTCTTGGTTCAACCGCAAAACCGCCACCGTCATTTAAGAGTTCAGTTTTTACCTATGATATCGAAGTGTCCGAAGTTCAGACGCATAATCAAATAAACGTTATTTCGTTTTCTATATTGTGTTTTTCTCCCCAGTAAAACTCCCCTTAAAACTACTTGCATGCGTGTCTTTAACTCAAATGACATCGAGAAGACATGCTCTTTAGAATCTGACATCCTTACATCATAAAATAAACACTGAATTGGTAGCGGAAATGTATTATACCCTGGTATGGTGGAATACCATCTACTGTAGGCAGCTGGACTTCAATCACAAACGTAAAACAGTTCGATTAGTTGAGACTGCTGTATAACTAACGTAATATGCAAAATACTGCCATTTCTATAGAGCTATGGTTATTGTTAATAGAGCAAAAATCCCATAGATGATATAACAGTACATAATTGTTATATTATCTATGGTATTGTCTCTGGTCATACTTTAACTATCTTAGCTGATGCGCTAAGAACCTTACAAGATCAGTCACCTGTTCCTCCTGGTTCCCCAATTTCTGATGAGGTGGACAATGCAAAGCGAAGCCCCGTATCCATACCTACAACACACAATCCTTTACTTCTGGTGCTCCACAACACAGCAAGATGACCTAGTTTGGATAGTTGCAGAAGCCTGCTATTCGTACTTTCCTCCAGTTGTTGCTTTGTTTTGCCTCCAGCTCACATCAACCTAAAAAGGGTCTATTCAGTTGTATGTGGAGTTAATGATTTGTTTTATTTCTGACCACAGGGAGAGTATTTACCGTCTGCTGCCCCAGACCACACCGGAGAACGTCAGTAAGAACTTCAGTCATTACAGTGTTGATCCCACCACTCGCTACCCTAACATCAGCCTCAACTTCCTCAGGCCAAACCAGGTAGGAACGAAGAACACACACCCACATGTCTCCTGATCCTTTATTTAGTTCAGACGCCCGTCTGTATGTTTTCTTTTATTTATTTATTCATTTTTTTTACCATCCACTTTTAGTTTCGAAGAGTTGAGTCAACAATCTATGAAATTGTGAACATGTTAGATGACAGCCACTTCGAAAGTGTATATTTGAGATTGGTTCCATCGTTTGCATGGAAGACATGTATGTGGTCAAACTAAGGTATCTGTGTGTGTGTGATTCAACTCTGCAGGTTCGGCACCTCATTGACAACGGGGAGTCCAGAGAAATGCGCATTGAGATCGAGAACGTGATCAACTCTGCGTCGTCCAAGTTGACCAGGAACGGTTTGTAACTATTATTATATACGCATTTGTAAAAGTTGGGATAAATAATAATAATAAGAACACATAAGTTGATTTCAATGGTGGGAATCTTGAATAAAGTTTGCAATTCAGTTAAAATGCAGGGCTTTGATGTTGCACAAATTACGAAATGTGACAATGAACTGTTTTCAATATTTTAGAATATTACCTGTTTGACAAGAAGTTGCGAGGTAACATGAAGCACAAACGCATGGTGTGGTTCTCCGGGTGTGATTCCACTAACTTAACTTCAGTCCCGTCTGCTGTGTCGTCATGGATGTAACCAAGCATAATGGAACCCCAGGAACAACTTGTTGTTGTTGTTGTTGTTGTTATTGTTGTTGTTGCCTCTGGATTGGATTGGAGTTCTATTTGGATGCACTAACTTGTCGATTGAAATTCTTGTTTGGTCTGGATAAAGGATTGACTCTTTGACTCTTAACCTGTATGGAAGGTTTTTCTGTTCTGTCCGTTTCATTTCAGTGTTGTGAGGGTAAACACGAAAAAAAAACACTTCTCGCTAATCC
>OMKX01097522.1:0-18148 GCA_900302425.1 Brosme brosme
CACACACACACACACACACACACACACACACACACACACACACACACACACACACACACACACACACACACACACACACACACACACCTAAGTATGCGCCATTGCAAACTGATACATACTTTCTCTATTAGATGCATACCCATACCGATTAAGCAACAGGCAATCTTGCATGCCTGCTTCACTCACACATGCACACACATGCCATGACAATCTCAGCCAACTATTGTGGGGGTGGAGTAGAGTGAACAGTTACTATTTTCTTGTGTTTGTCGTTTCTCCCATTAAAATCCTAACAAAGATAGGGAGATGTAGCAGAGAGAGAAGAGAGGCAGATGTAGCGAGAACGAACGGCCAAAAATAATACATGAAGCAAGCGGCCACAGACCACAGCAAAGCTTCAGTAAGACTGGAGCCCCGAAAGTGCTAACTTCAGAATAGTACTAACATCTGAGTAGTACCAACAGCTGAAAAATACTAACATCTGAAAAGTACTAACATCTGAATAGAACCAACATCTGAATAGTACTACCATCTTAACCGTACCAACATCTAAATAGTACTACCATCTGAATAGTGCTAACATCTATTCGTTTCATGTTTTTCAACCTTAAACGTCACACTGGATGAATATGTCTGCCAACCCCAAGTTGTGTTTAAACACTTGTCATTTTGTGTGATTGCAGCAGCCAAAAGAAACACACAAAACTAGAGGCCGACCGATACTGGAATATAGGGGCCGATACGAATAGCGGTATTAGGGAGTCAAAAATTACCAATATCGATATATCGGCTGATATTCCAAATATAGATATATCGGCTGTTATTCAATATATATATTGTGGTATACTGGGGGTGGAGCAGCTCCTTGGGATTTGCTGCTCACCCTCAAGCAATGCTCCAGGCCACGGCAATATTGCACTTATATCATGAGCCAAAGGAACCAACTGTTCGGGGAGGAGCTACTAACCTTCACACAGAACATGATGTCCAACTGTTATGTTTTATGTTTTATTAAAGGATCCCCATTAGCTTATGCCATAGCAGTTCGCTTATCTTCCTGGGGTCCACACAGTGTTGGGAGTGTTTACGTGGATGTGCTCAGTGAAAGCATTTAGAGGTTCAACCACCGCAGTAGAGGATTTATAAAGCGGTAATTACATTTATAAATCAACACCAATTCTAAAGTTTTCATATCGGCGCATATCAGCAATCATATACGCCGATACCATTATATCTGTGATATGCCAATATCAGCCGACCAAATCGGCCGACCGATATATCGGTCGGGCTCTAGACAAAGCATATTTACTTCGTTTTCTATGTTGGGAGGAAGCGGTAGATGGTGTTGAAGGCCTGATTCATATTCAAAAGAATGGATTATGAAAGAAGCATGGATGACGATGATGATGATGATGATGCCACACGACCTGGGCTCAAAAAGAAGATGGCAACCAAGCCTTTGCACGTCGTAGAAGAGCGATTAGCTTATAGGAAGAGTACTCATTGGGTGAGGCTGTTTTTACCTGCTCTTTAGCTTGGGACACCCAGGTCTGGAGGAGCAGTTCCAGCCTGGATCTGTGGTACTTCTTGGTGGTCTTCACAGCAATGAACACATCCTTTGGATTAAGAGGGTCCCTGGAGCCCCCACCCAACACCTTGAGTCCACCCTCCTCACCATCCAGGAGGAGGCCTCCAGCTGAGCTTTGACGGGCATGTGCACTCCTCCTCCAAGGTTCATGGTCTCCACTGGCGGTAACTCTAGTCTCTTTGGGTCTCCTGTGTAGCCCCGTACCTATCGCTATACCTGACCTCTGGAGGTGGCCGGGCACTGCTACAGCGGCGCTGCCCACCCAGGAGGGCCTTGTGTGGGGCCGAGGCTGCGGCAGATCCCCCTGGTGGCGCTGGGGGGCCTGGAAGGCGGGGATGAGGATCAACAAGAGGCCGCAGAACGCCAGAGACAACAGGAAGCAGAGCTTGCTGACGCCCACCGAGGCGACGTGCATCCTGGCAGGGCCAATCACGACCAGGCTCGTCAGCCTCCAGGGCTGGCTTCACCCGACACGCTGCTGCTGTGTCCCATCCTTATGACATCACTAGAAGAAGTAAAGAAAATAGAGTGTATAGTTAGTAAGCCTACTGCTCCAGTTAGTAACACTAGTATGCTCAAGGAAGCTTTAAAAAAATGCATGTTACATTGTACGGTATTTCACATGTGGGTTCAAATTTCACATATTTTTTTTACTCCTTAGTACTGTAGTTCTCGCTTTTTTTATAAGCAATGCACACTTGTGTTATTTTTATTACCTCAGGATGTGAGGCCATGATAAGTAGTCTACTTTAATATCAATGTTTTGTGTTGGTACTCAAGTAGCCTACTTTTTGACCTACTAGAATTGTATGGCTGACAGTGATGAAACACTTTTAATCTGAGGATACTGTGTGAAAAACAGTTTCCTCCATAACTTTGTTTTTCAGGTTGATCATTCATGCTATCTCCTATTTTCTGCAACAAATGACAGCAACAGTAAGATTAACGTTACACAACATATAATGTAATGTAATTATTATAATAATATAAATGGAGTTTAAATGTCCACAAAAACCAATGGTGGAAAGCTTGCGATGCCAGAGGACCAAATTCACTCACTTAACTAAACAAGTAACACGTGCAGATATAGTTAGAATACATTTATTTTTAGTTCTTACAAAATTGCAATAAATACGTACTCGTCGTCCGTGTTAAAAGTGCAATGGTTGCAGTAATTTAGCGAAATCTTACCATCATACGGATCACAATCCACTGCTGTTTTTCGATGACCATGTCTTAACGCAATCGGGGGAACGAAAAGCACAGCCTAAACGAATATGTAATACACAATAGTAATGCCCATTGAGTTTAGAGCGTAAGTTTCATTCAAGTCTAAACTAAATCGCGTCTCGTTGTCTGCCTGTTTTGTTCAGCGGGACTTTGAATCAGAGCCCAAACTTCGACCCGTCGCTAACTCCCTTCTTTGTCGATTTACTAACTGAGATTATCCCCCTCGTTTGGGAACTATTCGTACAAATAATAAGTAACACGACCGTAACAACTCTGCTACCACAGCCCAAATCTGATTTTAGCTCGATGCCCAGTCCAACGAGTACTATCCACTCTCACACTCCCCCGCCCCCCGGCCCTTTATTATTGTCTCGCAGCGAGGCTCATAGAGTAAATACCACGTTAACCTAGGCTGAGAGGATCCTGAATTGTGTCGTTACCTGGTCTAACTCAACGCAATTTCCGGTCTCTTACTTCCTACAAGCTGTGCACAACAGTGAAGTCCCCGGAGCGATACGAATAAGAACATGACAAGAACGACAAGGAGTATAAATATGAAGTTTTTAGGGCAGTCTTTACAAAGCAATAACCAAAAAATGTAACGGAAACGGTAAACCCTCTATCGGAAGTCCCGCCCTCTCTCCGCTAAACTCGCGTAACTGAAAGTCCCGCCCTCTGTCTTCCCAATAACGCTAATTTTGAGCATCCCGTTCCAGGCGTTCCGTCGTGACATGAGGACGCCTGGGAACGAGGTTACGTAGAATACCACCACATTCAACCTAGTGCCCTCTGCCCTTAGGACCACACAACCACTTGCACTTTGTCATGTATAATTTTTTAATAACCTTATAATTGTACGCATTTATTAATAACGGTAAGTAAGTAAGTAAGTAAGTAAGTAAGTAAGTATGTAAGTAGGTTAAAAGTCAGTAGCCTAACTACAAAAAATATATAAAAAAGTAAAATGTTTTTATTGTTTTAAATGATTGTTTATAAACGTATCTTTTTAAAATACTAACAAATATACTTACAACTCATTTATTTGTATAGCACAACTGCACCATCTGGAGGGCGGGTCGTTAACCGGGACACGACCCGGACACTACACGACCCCGAAACTACAGAGCCTTTAGTTTTGCTTGAAAGAAATCGTGAATATATATATTTATTTTCAGTATCTTACTTTTAGATGTGGTTTTATTTTATGTATACAATATGTTTTATGTAACATCAAGCTGGTAACTGCTACTAACTTGTGACAAACTTTCACAAGCTAAGTTTGTTTTAGATAAGTTTTAGATTGCAGGCAAGGAGAAGACGGCATGTGATGCAGGACAGCTGCTATTCAATTAAACATGGGAGCATACATATTTATTATCACCACACTAAAGATGTATGATCCTGTGTTTAATTGAATATAATTTGGAGGACTAGTCTCATCACATTCCATGGTCTTTTAGATAGACAAATTCAGGCCCCGAAACCAACGTGTAATTGGTGTTTGAATTATATACGTATTATCAAAACCTCAGCAGAGCCAGGCTATTTCGGGTCTAGTAGCTTGTTATAAATATCTATTTGAACTGTATATAATTACAGTGCAGGCTGGGAGTTGAAGCCACATAAATAGATGTTGTGGAGCCATGAGATGACCAGCAGAAGTCTCCAGATGTCCACAAATTGGTATGCATCTGAACCCATACTACACCTGCACATTATGGTTCCTCATGGTGCTGAAGCTGTCACGTCGCCCTTCACTTCAGCCTCCTAGATGCAGCCAGTCACTGTCTCTTCCTCTGCCTACACACCTGTTGGCAATCTACCTCATCAGTCTGCAGTATATAAACCTTGGTTTCCCAGTCATCCTCGCAGATAGTTATCTTCACATCGTGTTTGCTACGTCCCAGATATCGAGAGATATTCAGCAAGTTCTTTGTTCAAATACTGACCCCTCGCCTGTCCGACTACCCACCTGTTGCCGAACCCATGTCTGTCCAACTACCAGCCCATTGCCGGACCACCATCTGTTGGTTACCTGTCTGCCTGCCCCTTCATATTGTCCCTGCCTTGCCTGTCATTACAGATTATTGTGTCTTCAGTGAATCCCTTACCTATTCTTATTGTGTCCTTGTTCTCTTTTTTAGCATTTTGGTCCACTGCCATGGCCTTTAATACTTAACAATATTTATTTCAGAGGTGTGTGTATGAGGATAGCTATCTAAGTGAAAATTACCTCCAAAAGTATGCCTTTCAATGGGTTTTTGTTGTAAAAACAAACTTAATGGTATTTTTCTGATACAAATGCATCACTACGATAATATTTATGTGGTTCCAAAGTATCCTAAGTAAGGCTTTTTTTTGATAGTTGGGTTCTGGTTCGGTTCTGTGGGCGGCGAATACGTTTGAAATATAGGGAAACGTTAACCAGGTTTAGGGCCCCTGCTCCAGTGGTTTCAGGACCCTGCACCAAACTCACCCTAAACTGCTGTTGGAAACAGAAGTGTTCCTGGTTTACGAGCAGGTTGATAGTTGACACACGGCAGCCTTAGTTCAAAAGTGCTTGGCTCTGCTAATCTGATTTAAGAGATTCATTTCGGAGGTATGACATTTATGAAGGCCAATAACAGCTAAATGAATTCCTGCCGGCTGATTTATATTTAATAAATTTTGTCTGAAGTATTTGCCCGTACAAGTAATTGCTAAATAATTAGATTCAGAGGAAATGGTACATGGTCAGGATATAATCTGTTAAAGCAAGATATAAAAAGTTTGGATGTGATTGTGACTCGGAAAGGGCTAAACTGTTTTGTGCGGTGCTCTTTAATTGCTTTTTGGATGCACTACAGTGTGCCCTGAGCAGCCTACCAGCCAATGTCTCTACACTCACCATGTTTCAATTTCACTCTAACTTTTTCACTGTAGCCATCACTTTTGTTAAACAATATTGACCTTTTTCTATAGAGAGAGAAAAAGTGATTGAGTCATTGGTGGATGAATTTAATCTTCACACGCTGATAATTAAAAATAATTTGGAACCAAATCAATCGCTATAGTTTCAAAGTATTTTAAATATTTCATAAATGCTGAAATGTAGGCCTACAATGTTATTTTTTGATAAATGTGTATCTCATGGTACCCACATATACCAAAATGGCACCCACATTTCCAAAGGTTATTGACCAAATACTGTTTTCTCTTCTACATATATAGGCCAGCTCACATTTCAAGTGGGTTCAATAGTTACCTAACCAATTAAAATGGGAGAGGTAATCGGTTTTCTGTCTCGCTTTGAAACCCTAGTTTTGGTTTGACTGTAATTCAATAGTGCAATGAAAGGGATTTTCATGATTTTTTATGCAGGCAATAGTTTATGTGGGAAACTGTGTCAATGTTAAAATGTGAACCGTGTCAAAATGGCAATACATTAATATTCATGGGGATTGGAATTAATCCAAACTACTTTATTTTGAAGATATGAAACAAATTGGACCTTTTCGTTTTTGTGACACAAATATGGGTTGGGGTGTGCAGTGCATAACATTCAAATGAACATGAATAACCATGCATGATATTGAATATGCCATAGACCTTATTCACCATGACAACTCACTGGAAATGCATTCTAATTGCTACTTGGGTGGGGAAATGGAAGGCAGAACTAAAAAAAATGCATTGAATGAATCTGGATCAATATTTGCATCCCTCACAGATTCATCATGACGTCACACCATCATATCCTGTTCTAAATTCACCCCTTCTTGTGATAAGGCCTCTAATAATACCTAAACAGGTGACAATACATCTTTTTAAATGCTATCTGAATCTTCGTCCACGTGAAATCTATTTTTTTTAATACATTACACACATTGCACTTAGCCATAGTGACCACAGCACCATGTTATTAGGTTCTGAATAAAATCGAGGAGGTGCCTGAATGGCGTCTAACAAACAGAAATCCTGTGATCCCATGTGTTATTGTGATTAAGGGCTATAGAAATAAAGTTTGCTTGTCGCTATGCTATCAGAGCAGTTCGGAGGGTGAAACGGAAGCAAACACTGGATTGTGTTTGTCACTAGAGGGCAGTCATGATAGAGATTTGTGTGAAGCATCTGTGATTAGGTTACGCTACATGTAGAACGGTGCTGGTCAGGAAAGTTGCTTCCATGAAGTACACTGAGGGATCGTCTGTTTATTGAGTTCCTATTGAGTTCATCCTATTCATCTGAAATAAGTAGATATTATTCGATTTAGTCCTCCTGTTGACTGGCGTACATTTTTCATATACACTCCACCGGACATCATTATACCTCATCAGGTTCGTATGTGCTGCAGGTCATTTCCAGTCTGAGAATATGTACAAGTTTAGCACAAAGCTCCAGCTGTTCAAGTGTGAGCATGGGCATATCAGACCTTTTCAATGCTTTGTGAGCATGACAACAGCACTACAGATGTAGCTGTAATTGGTAGCTCAAGAACAAGCATTGGTTTCTGAGTAGACATTCTAACTGGAGAATAGGGCTTGTACATCGCAACGTCATCTCGAAATAACCACCATTTTGGAAGCCTAGAGGCCTTGGAATGTTAGTTATTATGTTCGTAGTAATGTTTTTTTGGTCAGTGTTTCTGGTGCTTTCACGTGCTACATTATGGTAAATACCAAAAGCCGACGTGAAAATTGCACATGAATGGACTGCACTGGAATGCACTGGAGAGCTCGTAGAATATTTTGCTACACGAGTTGCCGAGATGAGATAACCTTTGACCTTTTCAATTGTTTTACCCAAATCACACGGGGAGACATTGTTGTGTTTGAAACTGCAGCAGCATTTCTCATGCAAGACGTGGCAAAACAAAGTTTGCGGTATATATTCACGTTGATTCCGATTTTGACGCTATCCCGTCCAGTGAGAATAAGCAACAATGCATTTCAATGCACGCATTTGAAAGTTGAGTTCTAAATCCAACTTTCAATTTTAACGGATAAACAAATTTCGAAAAAAGTTTTTCGGCAGGGTGAATAGCAATTCTCTTAACTCATTGTTTTTCAACAACTTTTAAATGAAGAGTGCAGTGAATATGTTGCTAACTAGGCTAGCCTGAACTCTGACCAACTTGCAAACATCTGAAGCACAGTGAATTTCAAACAAAAGAACCCTCCTGCGAAGGACACTAGACTTAATAATGTGTTGTTGGAAGGCTGCGTCGGAAAATATATATAGGCGATTACAGCCAATGGTTAGCATGGATTCTAGTACATTAGTAAAGTTTGTAATAGGCCTATGGGTGAGAATGTTAAGGGTGTCCCCACTTAGTATATTTTCCGGTGTAAACATAATCCCATCCATACATCGGCAGTCCCCTGATTTATCTGAGGATCAGCTGCCATATTGGGTACCTGGATTTAGATGCCTGTTGGGCCAAAATACGAATAGGCTTAAATAAGGCTTAGAAAAAGTACTGCAAGTTTTTTTCAACTCCTATCATTAGTTAATTGATAATTGTAATCTAAAATTTGTGTTCAATTCTTTCTATTGCAATTTCTCTACTAATGTAAATATGGCCTTTTTCCTCAATAGATTATTGATAAGATGTTGTAAGGTGCAGGTGATTTTAGTCAGGCTATCGTTTTCAGAGGAAACAACTGATTAGGCCTCAATATAACTTACCATGGCTGAGAATATCTCTCTCATCTTCATCTTCTATCACAACTCTGTCATTTACCCAGTACACCACTCCCTCCGTACACAAGGGGGGTTGAAGTCTTCCAAAATCAACAGTTTTAGATATTTTGCAGATGTCCAGGTATTTAAACGGAAAACATGAGATCTCAAGTGGAAGAAAAGAGGCATTTAATTAAAGCAAACTCTGCCTGTCACATCCCAGAGTGCTACTCATGCTAGTTCTCCCACTCAGACATCCATCATAAAAAAAGACTATTCATTTCCCAAACGGATTTCCATAATTCTAGAAGTGCCTTCTTTTCCAGCCCTGACATAAATCATGCATAAAACATGCTTCATACGTCAGTCCTGTCAAAATTAAATTACCCAACAGCCACACACCACTGGTGAGAAAATAAAAAAATCACATATGTTCAAATCCTGTTCTACATTATAAATGGGGTTTAAGTGGTGTTGTCAAATGAAAAAATTAATATGTATAGGACTTGATGGTAAAAATATAGTACTTAATGGTAAAAGTAGGACTTAATGAATGGCAATAAGCATAAACAGCATTTGAATGATTTTGTTTATTTTATCAGAAATCACAGAAAGGAGTTGACCACTCAGCTGTGACCACAGACAATAGAATAGGAAACAAATAGGAAAAAAGGCGGTTATGTCGGTTGAAGAGGGAATTATTCTTAACCACCGGTTGTTTGTCCCAACTGTATTGCTGCCGACGGCCTTCACCCCAGGACTGGAAACCGCAGGGTGTCAAAGAGGCTATTAACACTAAAAGTGTTTGTGTTTACTCTAAACACTGGTGGCTGCACCACCCGAGACATAATGTCGACAGATTGGGGTACATGGGTTCAGTATCCACACTGCAAAAAATGAACAAGTTATCAGGGTGAAATTGATTTATATGTACTCATTATCTGGGTGAAATTGATACAAGCTTACTAAATATCTCTTAATTCAACACATTTACACATCTATTCTTATTTATCTATACCTTAATTAATTGTTTGAATTCAAGTTACCACAGGACTTTAAATCTATTTAATAATATTGAATGTCCCTTTGTTGCCATAATTGTTCTATGTCTTATCCACCCAATATAATGCCTTCTTGGTGCTACAGTTAAGTTGTGTCAACAGATCACCATTCATAAGTACATCCAAAGTACAGCAGAGAAACATGCATTTGTGCAGCTTTGTCTAAAAATGTTTATCCAACATTTTGGAAGTGCAAAATGCCAAAATACAAAAATACAATAGAGAGAACATTCACATACTCCACAAGATCTGGAGCTCAAAACACATGTTAATCGACACCAAAATACATATCTTTAAATCAAACGTGAAGCAGTTCATGCTGAACTTGGGAGATCTGGAAACAATCGCCAACAATATTTTCTTAAAGGGCCCATATTATGCTTTTTTGGGGTTAATAATTTCATTTGGGGGTACTACTAATAGGGTTACATTCCTTGACGTTAAAAATACACCTTATTATTCTCAGTGTTAGATTCTGCAAAACCGCTTTCAGCCTCTCTAAAAAACGCTGTTTTGAATCCTGGACCCTGTTCGAGCCCGAGTCCGATACAGAACCACAAAGTCAGGCCGCAAAGGCAGGCCGAGCGATCGGAGTGAGCCGAAACACCGTAGCAACCAAAAGCAGAGCAGGACGTTTCGCAGTGGTACATAGTTATGTTGGTGCTATCTTATATTTCACATACAATGTTCTAACTGTAATTTGTGTACAACACGGTAACAACCGTGTGTTCGTTGAGGGACCGAAGTGTATATTTTAGAACTTCTTATTTAGGTGCACTTGTGGAAACTGACAGAATTCCAAGCGAAAAGGAATACGTCTGCTGCCAACAAATACGAAAGGCCAACAGTTTGAATTGTATGAATTGTAACCACTCATTCTTCACGTCGTCTTCTTTGGGAAGTCCATGCAAAGGGAATTTGCACAGAGAACAGCACAGACAACAGCATCTTCTTGACATGGCGATAAAGCTAACCGAACTCCACTTGCCACCCCCGTAAACAGTTTTTTTTGAGGGCATGGCTGAGCATCCGGGAGATGGGACTTCTGCACTTCTGCACTTCCCACTTCAGAGTCTAACGTCAGATTGTAGCGGCATTAAATGCTGACTGCAAATGAGGTGTTTCAGGCAGTTAATGATTGGTGTTCTCGGCGGGCGCAAGTAACTAACCCTGGCGCCTTAGACCTTAAACATGGATAAAAACGGCACATAACACACTAAAGCAAAGGGAAAAATCGAAAAAGCATTATATGACCCCTTTAAACCAGGCATGTTAGTGTTAGTCTTTATGCTGTCAATTTTCATCCCTTGCTCAGCTGGATCCCTACTCCAAGTAGATCATTAACCCTTAACATAAAAATGACTCATTTCAATCGGTTGATAAATGTAAACATTATTATCCAGAAAAACAAGCTCCACCGCTTGTTTACATGCCAGTCTTGAACGGTGATCTGTCTATGACCGTGAACACTGAACAGAGACATGAAACTGCGTGGCTATCGTTAATAACAGAGCCTCAGTGAAATGAAAAGCTGAAAAGTATATGGCTTTTAACAGAATATAACTTGAGTACAATTTACTTAAGAAAAAGAAATGCAGTAAATGTAACTTGTTATAAGTCACCTCTGAGAGCAAAAATGTTGGTTCCTTGTGAATTGATGCGGCCTCTATGGTCGACTACGTCCTAGATAGCTTGTTAAGGTGGGGAGGGGTGGAAGCTCGGGCTGAGAATTGGTAAACGTAGTACAGCTGGTGTCTTAAAAGGGCATTATACACGGAATAACATTATATTTGGAAAAGTCACATCAAATTGCCATGCACGTCCTTGCCATGCTTTTAGTCGAATCAAAGACAATGCCGACTGACTTCGATTCACTAGTTAGCTTGATTATGATTTACAGCACAGTAAAGTTGGCATGTTTGGTAACTTGGATCGCAAACAAATGTTCAACTGCTACAGCAACTTGTTTATAAATTGTTCATTAACTAACAATAAATAAACAGGTCTTTCTTCTGACGGCAGTCCCAGAAATGTGTGGCAGATGATGACGTCCATGTGGCGCGAAATGCCTTGGGCGGAATGTAGGGTGATTCAAACCAAAGCCCTCCCAATGAGTAAAATGCAATTAATAAATAATTCAAATATGTTGAATTCAGCTCAGTGTGATTCCAAACTGCAGTCTTTTTTATTATGTATAGGCAGGCATACATAATCAAATATATTATGTGATTACTATTATTTATTTAGTAAATATGAACGATCCCCAATCCCAGTTTTTATTTTCCTACTTCCCAGTGTATTCCTTATCATTATTTCCCAGTGTGATGCATTTGACCACCGGCTAGGCAGTAATTATTTTGTTGTTTTTCATGAATAAAAAATTACGTTAATTATTGGAGACATTAGGGACAGCTATATCTTTGGTTTTTCTTAATAAGCACCAGAATTGATTGTAACATAATAACATCAAGCGTAGCCAACACAATTGGCATTTTGACAGCGAAAGGTAATGAAAGCTAACCTTACTGACAGATAAATGTGATGCTGGCTTTAATGAAGATCAGCCTTTCAGGCTTTTTCACCACAGTTTGTCTCTACAGAATTTAAGAGCAAGCAGAGCTTGTCATAGTAATAAATATATAAAACGCTGCGCAGACTAGTGGGATTTTGCAAATTTCTATAACAAGAATGAAATAAAGCACGGCCTTCAGGGTTAAAAATAAATCCTTCACCGCCACCACAGTTACTGCAGTCATCTGCATTTTGAGTCTTGAATAGGAATGGGAGGGGCGGAGGTTTGGACGGAGAGCATTAATGAATGCAGCGCCCCTGGTACCTACTACATATTGGCTCTTTTTTTCAAAATGTTGATGATTAGAGAGCAGACACGAAAAAGGCCAACAAGCATTGATTCGAAGATATTTTCGGCATACAAATGAAATGCATAGTGATTATCAATTTTCAATTGTAGGAGTAATTCCAATATACCAAGGATTACTATTTTCCTTCTATCCATCTTCTCTCTTTAGTTCCAGTGCTAATTTATTTTCAAAGACATGAACATTTCAGATGTACTCTTGGATCTACTTCTAAAGCAGTCTTCCATTAGTGACAGGAGAGGGGGCCATGCAGCTTTTGTGACTATTTTCCCCGGAGATGCACATTGCCAGAGATGGCCGAATAATCAGGTAATTTAAAATCAAGGGAACCAGGTCCATCGTGGCCTTTAGGGAGAGTTAATGATTATAAAATTAAACTTGAAACAAATGTTAGAATGTGTGAACGTGTTTGAGAGTGCTCATTGAACCGCTGTGATAAGGACATATTCTAGTTTCATAGGGACACCTTTCAAAGGGTATAAAAGTGGAGAATTATAGTTTATAAGAACTCACCGTTGACCTCAATACAAAAAGGATTAAAAAAACATCGTCTTTCTCAAGGAAAGACAGGATTCCTTTTCTCTTAACACTCCAATACAGTACCTTTTAAAAAACGTTTAAAAAAAAAAGAATACTCAAGCTTCCTATTCTGGCGTAGATCCTTTTAAAGGCCCCTAGCTCCCTTTGATCTTTACTCCAAGTGCCAATAGAGCTTTGGATAATTGAACCAATGCATGGCAGCCAGTTATAAACACTACTTGACGGTAGTTTGATTGGTCGCCATATGTAGAGCGCTTCCTAATCAAGTCTCCCAAAGGCAGAATCCCAGGAGGATTAAAAACGTTTTGGCTAATTGCTATTATCTATACCTTTCAAAATGAGAACCAAACCACAACACTAGATTGGTTTGAATTAGCTGAATAGCTCTATGTTAATGCTATTGCATACATGGCTGATATCATGGAGTACCTGCTTATTAAGCGTTGATGCGACACCTGTTCCCCACTTATTTAACTAAATTGAAGGGGCACTTACAGGAGAGCTGGCTGCCTTTTAAAGCTAATTCCCCACCTTGAGGGGGTACAGTGTCTGGGGCATTCCCACCTGCGCCAGACAGGAGCTATGAACGCCGGTTTTCCCCAGCGGGTCTGTGATTGCCACACAGATTGGCCTTCTGAATGCAAATATATGTTAAATGAGTACTCTATATCACTTCTTATAGCCCATCTCAAGCTGTGTGCCAACCACTCCACCAACCCCTGGACCCTCAGTAGCATACCTTATCACAAATCAGGGCTTCATGCATGCACTTACGCCCTGCAGCTATCCCCACACCTGCTTTAGGGACCCCTCCACGGCTTAATAAACAGTCCATTTTGGATGGACTTCACATTGGCGCGGCACTACCCTGCTCCCTTTATTCTGATGTACAGTATTTCCTGGAAAGCCTTCTCTGTGCCCATACATTGTTTCTGTCTATGAGCCAATCAATACCGGGGTCTTTAGCAGAAGTCGAGATCAAATGCCTGTCCAGGGCCAACAGTCAATAGGCGTCATGAAAGTCATGATATTTAGCCAGTCAAATGATTTCCTCAGTGGGGATGGCTCAGCGAATCAGGGAGTAGAGGACGACCTGATCTATTGGCACGTCAAGCGGCTACTGTTGAAATCCCAACACCTCACGGACAACACTAGCCTCACCTGGTTACGTCTTGTTTTCAATTCACCTACACAATATATTTCCAAGAATGGCTACATTAACAGCTGCTTCCCAATCGGTTTGCCCGACAAGTAAGTGCCATTCAAACCGACTCTTTATTTATTATTAACCATCGTTGCCAAAGGACATCAGTGTTCGCAAGACAGCGGCTCCCCAAGCAAATCAACAGAGACAGGCTGCCATATGGAGCGCGTCACTGCAGCACAGTGGGGGACACATCCAAGGGACCTGCTTCCATGAGGTTCTGTCTCTTTGGTGTTGTAATGTTGTATGCCTTAAAAGGCCAGCAATCCAGAGCAGGGCTGTTATGTATGGGATTCTCATATAGAACCCTTATATTTAACGATCCTTCTTTAATATTTTTCTACAATTCCTTAAAGCTCCAGTCTTATACAAGTAAATTCTTCAGATCACTGTGTTTGGTTTTCCTTCCATATGTGTGTGTGTGTGTCTGTGTGTACCTCAGTGGTCAACCTCAGAGGACAAGCACACTCAAGACATACTGACAAAGTTCATTAATGTATGCATCGATGCACAGCAAGGTATGAACACACACACACACACACACACACACCTTCCATTTGGAGCAAACATACGCCCTCCCCACCTACTAAAGGCTACCCCACATGTAAGAACCTTTGATTGTGCAGATATGTGTAACATTTAACCCACCCCAATCACACAGACACACACACGCACTACCTCCTGCTGCTAGCAACTGACGCACATCAAAGAGGTTGGATAATTGAGCAGCGCGCAACACCTTGGCTGTCCTCTATGACCCACCAGTGACTGCAGTGGAGAACCGCAGCAAGGGTGGAACAAACTGACTAAACATCTTGGTTCTCCAGTCCACCGTCCACCTCAATAATCGCAATGGGCGGGTCACATACATGAGTATGTGTCCAGAAGTCAGTTCAACAGAAGGTTAAAACAACGTGCTTGGCAGAGCCAAGCAAGCATCGCATTTCGAAGTTTTCGGCTGCTGCTGAAACATTATGAATTGTGTACTTTGTACTTTTGCAGGGTTATATTTTACTAATGGGTTAAACATAAGTCAAATGTAGCCCTTGTTATTGCATGTTTTAGCCATTGTCATTGACCATAACAATCAGATACAACAAATGTTCAACCAAAGGACTTGTTGCTGTATAATAATAATAATTTGCTGACGTCAATGCCGAGACCACAGCAATTGCTGGCTTTAGAACTGCATGTATTTTGGTGACTGTTACGATCACATGGCCTAAAAAGAAAAGTGTGGCTTACTGTGACCGTTAAAAAGCACTATGACGTTAACATTTCTCAACCGATTTCAATGAGTAGTTTGTATATTCATATTAAATTATAAAATATTGTATACACCTTATATATTTTTTTTTCTTAACCCTCGTAGGTCATTAACCAGGTGTACCTTGTTCCGTAATTAGCTCAACACAAATGAATCTCAGAGGAATGGCATTGGCAATGAATACATTTTTCATATCACTGACGATTTACAATAAAACATTGACAACTATAAAAACAAGTTTTAGTTGTAAAGAACAAACCTGAAGAGCAGACAACTTCATTAAAAATATTAAATTGACGTTCATTGTCACGATGGGGTGCTGGCGGGGCAGCAGGAACAAAGGGATAGATCCAAATGCAGACTGGGACTCAGGGAAAGTAACAAAAGGGTTTTTAATAAAGAAACTAAACATCTCTGTTCCGTGAACAGGCAGAAAAAAGCGTTATAATTGAGAAACCACAAGGGACATGAGAAAAACAACGAACCGACAAGGGAACAAAAGAAGTGAACAAGTATATATGGGGGAGACACTGATGAGGGAATGAGGTGCCGGTGGGAAGATTAACAAGGAGGACGCACAGGTGAGGGGAATGAAGTGATTTGACAAGTAAATATGGTGGACAGGGGGAGAACGAACGAGAGTTACGGATGTAACTACGGTTCTATGAATCCTGGATGACCGCCAGAGGCGGTGCTTAAAGCACTGGATATATCCACCTCGCGCATGCGCATTTCGAGTACCTAATACCAACATAGTCACCTGTGACCCCCACGTGACACCGGGAAGCCTATAAACTCCGGTGGCGTTAGAGGATCTGTTCCTTGAATCTTCTCGCGAAAACACAAAGATTCTGAGTGACTAGACACTCTGGCGGTCATCCAGGATTCATAGAACCGTAGTTACATCCGTAACTCTCGTTCTATTTCATCCTTACTGACCGCCAGAGGCGGTGCTTAAAGCACTGGATGACCATACCAACAAGGTCACGAAGAATCCAACACCCACCTCACTCATTGGAGGCAGCAGAGCTCGGCCTTAGGACCGCATCCATTGGATAGGGGCCGGCGACGTTGACACGGTAAAACCTGGTGAAAGTTCCAGGCGTCGCCCATGAGCCGCAGCACAGATAGCCTCCAGGGGCACCCCTCTCAGTGCAGCCCATGAGGTTGCAACGCTTCTGGTGGAGTGGCACCTCACCCCAGATGGTGGGGGGCGGCCACTGGCCCCATAGGCGTGCGTGATGGCGTCGACGACCCAGTGGGACAGTCTCTGCTTAGACAAGGCACGACCCCTGTTACGGCCATCGTGACACACAAACAATTGCTCTGACTGTCGGATGCTCGCAGTTGCAGCAATGTAAGCCTTGAGCGCCCGTACCGGGCAGAGCAGCTCAGATCTCCCCTCCTCCGACGGGGAGTCAAAGCGAGCGAGCCGGATGGGCTGGTTGAGATGGGTGCGTGAGAGCACCTTCGGTAGGAACGCCACATTCGGCCATAGGACCACCCCTGAGCCATCGGGGTTCCAACGCAGGCATGTCTCTGCCACGGATAGGGCCTGCAATTCCCCGACCCGCTTCGCGGAGGTAATGGCCAGAAGGAAAGCCACCTTCATGGACAGCCACTTTAGCCCAACCTGGGTCAAGGGCTCAAACGGAGGTGACGATATGGCCTCCAACACCAGGGGCAGGTCCCATGCTGGGGCCCTCAGGGTCCTAGGGGGACGCAGCCGCAGGGCCCCTCTGAGGAAAAGGGACACCAA
Source organism: Brosme brosme (assembly GCA_900302425.1). Classification (NCBI taxonomy): domain Eukaryota; kingdom Metazoa; phylum Chordata; class Actinopteri; order Gadiformes; family Lotidae; genus Brosme; species Brosme brosme. The sequence goes on from OMKX01097522.1 coordinate 17,190, forward strand.
CCTGTGGCACCCTACTGTGGCTCCATCGACCCTTTCGTGCTGGGACGAAATAGCCGCCACATAGACCCTCAGGGTGGAGTGGGAGCGACCACTATCAAGGAGGGACTGCAGGAACTCCAGGACGGTGGCCACAGGGCAGTGTACCGGGTCCACTGCCTTCTTGTCACACCAGTCGGAGAACAGCTTCCACCTGTTCTCGTACTGTGCCCTAGTAGATGGCGCCCTGGCATTCAGGATGGTGTTCCTGACGGGCGCCGTACAGGACCTCAGCAGTGGGTCGGGCCCTGCAGTGGCCAAGCCCAGAGCTGGAGGCGGCGGGGGTCTGGGTGCCAAATCCGACCCCCCAGTTGTGATAGGAGGTCCTTCCTGTAGGGGAGGCGCCATGGAGAGCTGCAACAGAGCCTGCGCAGCAGTGGAAACCAGAGTCTCCCTGGCCAAAAGGGGGCCACCAAAAGTAGCCTGTGACCCCGCAGAAGCACCCTCTGGAGTGTGGGAAGAATCAGCGGCAGCGGTGGGAAGGCATAGAGAGGACTCCGTGGCCAGTCGTGAGCCAACGCGTCCTGACCGAGGGGGCTGGTCACCTCCGTCCAGGAGAACCAGAGGGGGCAGTGGGCGGATTCCTCTGAGGCAAAGAGGTCCACTTCCGCCCTGCCAAAGAGACCCCATATCCTCTCCACCACCTCCGGGTGAAGCCGCCACTCGCCCGGTGGGGGCTTCTGGCGCGACAGGAAGTCCGCGACCTGATTCCGGTCCCCAGGGATGAAGGCTGCCCGCACGCTGGCCAGGCGGGGATGTGCCCAGGTCAGCAGGCTCCGAGATACCCGGAGAAGCCGTGCGGACCGAGTGCCCCCTTGATGGTTGATCTGGGCAACCGTGGACTTGTTGTCCGATCGGACAAGCACGTGCTTGCCTTCTAGATGAGGCAGAAAGTGGGTGAGCGCCAGCTGCACCGCACGGAG
>OMKX01097526.1:0-14781 GCA_900302425.1 Brosme brosme
TGTGTGTGTGTGTGTGTGTGTCAAACGCACACGTCGTCTACACATCTGAGCAAATGGAGACGCCCCATTTATGTTCTGCTAAGTAATTAAGGCTCTGAAAGGGCCACCTTGTTGCCCTTTCCCTGCCCTTTGTTCCCGTTTCCCAGATGCCCTCCCTCCGTTCTTCGCTCCCTCAAAGTAACACACGCCACTGCTGCTACGCCGAGGTACCGGGACTAAGGTGGAGGTCGTTCACTTCACACCAGGTGTAGTTTGAGATTAGCATATGGCTGCCTCAGGAGCTGCGTAATCTAGTTAATGTGATGCATGCACATTTTCACACTGTGTAGTCGAGTGAGCTTGTGGAGGAAATAAAAAAAATAAAAAGAGGGTTAGTGGGAGCAGACAATATATTTGTCTGAAACGTAAAAAAGAAAAAAAGAAAGGGAGAAATGGAAAGAGGGAAAAAAACTAATTAAGAAGCAGGCGGGGTGTGAGGACAGAGCAGCCTGAGTGACCAGAGGGAACAGGAGGAGGGCAAACCATCAGTCTCCTCTCCTAATTGGAAACGCCGGTGTCCAAATGGAATCGGCCACTTGAAGCGGAATCCAATCGCCGGGTGAAGCGAGCGGACGCGGGGTCACATTTTCCTCCCTTCTCCGATGTCGGACTTCCTGTTACCTGGCAGCGCAGGAGCGAGACGGCGTGAAGCCAATAGAGTAAGAGAGGACGGCAGTCAACTGGGGCACCGCTCCCCACAGGCGGCTCCCTGGGGTCCACTGCTGCCCCCGGTCTCGCAAAAGGAGGCCAGCATGGTGGACGAGGCGGCGCCTCAATATTTATTTTTGATAAGTAGCCTGGCCCAATGCACCTGCATACGCAACTGAACACATTGACACTTGGACAATGAAGACAAATAGTCGCCATGGATAAGAGCGGCGAACGCTGCATGAACCCTGTGCTCTAATTTCCTCGCTCTGGTCCGGTGTTTGAGGTCGTTATTTGAATCTGATTGAATAAATGTATAAGAATGAAAAAAAGATGGCTAAACATTGAACATCTAATCTTCATGAGGGGCAGCAGACTGACTGGGGTGAACAGTTAATTGCCTCCTTTCTCCACCCCTTTTCCCTACACCACGCTACTGGCCATCTATTTCCATGGCAACTAGTTACAACAATAAGATGTTTAAAGATATTATAGGGTGGGGGGGTAGAAGGTGGATATGGCATGGGCAGAACAGAGAGACGCAGTAGAGACACAAAACCTAATGGGGCGGTGGCGTGAAATTGGGTTACTTTGGAAAAAAACGAAAAGTGCCAGCGTCTCCGCAGACGCGTGTGAAAGTCTCTCCCGCGGCCTGTCTGGCTGGTTCAGGTGTAAATTAGTTGTGGAAGGGCCCGCCATGGTGTCACAGGGGCTGGCTGTGGCGGGGAGAGCTATAAAGATAGAGATCCAGGAATAGAGCCGGAGGGATACAAGACAGACAGGGGGGTGGACTACAGAGAGTTGTGGATACACAGTTTTGTACTTTGAGACTTGGCAAGGAAGCGTAAAAACATAATGGCAGCGCCTCGGAAGGAGTTTGAAGTGTGTCTGAAGGTGTGGGCCCCTGGGAGCCAGAGGAGTGGAAATGGAACAAAGCAGAAAACCTGACTAAAAGCTTGAGAACATGCAACAAATAATAGCTTTGGGGGGCAAGGTGGAAGACATTGAGACTATAGCTCGGTTGACAGTTCCCAGAATGCACCGTTTCCAATCCTTCACATGTAGATTATACATCACTACTGATCCATGACTTCTGATATGCATCTCTTGGTGTGGGTGAAACTGCTCTTTAAACCTCATTAGCATCACAAGACTCAATGTACACAGTTTATGATGGGTACACACTTAATCACGAAGATCTTAAAGGCAAACCGTACGTGACCAATTGGGAAATGAGGATGTGTGTAAGGAGGGCAAGAGATTAGTGTTTTCCAAAAGACCTTTCAAGCCATTGCTCGACTTGTCACCACAAGAGAGGACTAGAATAAATAATGCATGCTTGTCAAGACTAATTCAAGCTGTGAAAACAATAAGGGTGAACTAAGCTACATACAGCCTGTTGTCACCAGTGATCTATAGCAACACAAACAAACACAGAATCTCTTCTTGTGGGATATAAATTAGCGCAGTAGCACGTGTGTGCTAGGAAGGACATTCTGGATCCAGTCCAGCAAGGGAGGATCCGTTTCATGATATTCTACACAATACAGACTTGATGAATGACATCAGAAGCCAATGGCCAGTCAGCAGGGCAACCCACAAACCCACACAGGGTCAGGAAGTTAGATTACTGAAATGAAACTGCTTTATCAAAGAAAGTACATGTAAAAAATAGAATTAAACCATATCTGCCTAAAAGGTTTGGTGTGTCGGTTGACTGCTTGTTCAACAGCATCCAACAGCAAACTAGGATAACCATACATTTAAAATGCCAGGCACCCCTTGCCTTTGGAGTTTCCTCCCCGAACGCCCCGTAACGACCATCGTTTTGGGTTCATCGATCATTTCACAGTAGTAGCTTAGCTTTCACAATGGATGTTATATTGAAAAGATGACCTGTGGGTTGTCTGCTATTAAAGACCCATCTGGGGTACCTGAGAACTTAAAAACAAACAATAATCGCTTGAACACCCTGCCTTCATTTGATGCAGCTACAGTCGATGTCTGCGTGGGGGACCAGATGCTGAGCTCCGAAGCATACTAGGACATCCGAACACACACCCACACACACTTTGGGGCCATGGACAATGGTGTTGGAGCCTGACCAGTAGAACGCTCTTACTATTCTACGGGTCATTGTGCGCAAAAACTGTATCAAATGACATGGTTCCCATTATACGCTGGAGACGTGAATGTGATGCCCCTACCCGCTGGTACGGTTGTGAAGGGAAGCGAAAGGGGAGAGAGATTGTATGGAGACAGAATGGGCTTTGAGAAAACTGCATCACTGTATGGAGAACGAGAGATGGGCTGAGAGAGAAACAAGGAGTGAGGCAGACAAAAGGCATCACAAAAACAAAAACAAATGGGGAAGCGGAAAGCAGCGGGGAGAAGACTGAGAGCCTTCTTTAAGCCGTTTCCCAGGGGTAAACGAGGCAGCAGACACTCTTACTGGGGCTTTTTTAGAGATCTGCGCTGAGAAGATTCAGCAAGGGAGAGACGTATCTAAAAACACACACTTTCTCATACCACTCTCAGCTTAAATAGCCATTTGATTCTGCCAATACCAATTAGCTCCACTAACAGGGCCGGTCTGCATACGTGTGCGCTCACCATTTTTCATGACATTTCATGAAATTAGACTGAGAAACCAACTCCAGAATGTGGCATACCAATGTACCACCATTGAGGTTGTAAATGTGTGTGAAAACAGCCTTTTACACTGAAAACATATTGAAAGTATTGCTTGTTGACTTGATTTATCCAACTGCACATCCCCTGCACATAAAATACAGTATATTATTGTGTTTGTTCATAATGGGTACCGTCATTAATAAAGCCCCTGTGGGAGGAGGTCCAGTGCAGTAAATGTATTGATTATTGATTTATTGATTTCATGACACTTGTCAATGTGAGTCCAATCTGAATGTAGAGTAGACTATAAATACTCAAAATGTCATTATTGGTGGGGATGCCAAATACCGGGAAACACCAATTAGATGTGAAAGCTGGTAATATCTAAAAATAATCCATTAAATGTGAAAACTGGAAATGTTTAATGTATTAAATATACTTAATTCAAAGCAGTAAATTGTTTTGTTTTTATTAAGCATGCCCTGCTGTAAAACTAGTTTGTGGTATATTGCAGTTTCAATAACTCTGATCCAATATGTTCCCCTTTCCTTCACTGTACAACACAATAGACATTTGTCAGCTAAATTCTCAAACCCTACAAATCTGCCCTCAGTCTATCCATATCCTCATTCTCGCCAGCACTTCTAAATATAACGTTTTACCCAAGAAATTACATCACGAGATTGTGAAAAACACTTGCCTCTCTCCCTGGAGTAATATACACACAGGCGAAAGGGACAACACTAGCACCAGTCACAATGTTTGGAGAGGGATGCATGTGCACATAGCACAGGGACCAGTTTATTTTAACACAATGCTGTTATTACTCTATAAATTCAACATGCGGAGGTGTTTTTAAAGGCAAATCGAGGCACATTAGGACCAAGACAATTATTAGAGCACTGTAGGAGAGGTATTCAATGCCAGTATACCATGTTCTTACAAATAATGCCAGTATACCATGTTCGTATACTAAAACTATACTAACCCTCAAGCGGCTTATTTTGAAAACAGTTGGAGCAAGCACCTTAAATTATTATAATTTGCCACAAAAGCATATCAATGCATGTTTTAGGGGTTTGAGTATAAACATTTTGTTCATGCTTTTCATGAACCATTTTGTGACGTCATTTGTTTTTAAAGGTTGAATATCCTTTTTTGACAGCTTTTGGGTTGCAATTCCTATACAGCAAGGGATATGAGGCAGAGCATGTATGATGTATGAGATGGGCACTGACAATGCCAAGAAGGAAATTAGAAGAAAATAGACCCTCTTGAAGTTAACTTTCGGCATTTAATCCCATGGCTGCTGGCATTTGGTCGGAAATTAGGTTTCCTGAAATAAGTAATTGGGAGACGGAAAGCCTGGTACAGAAAATTATCAAAACAAACAAATCAAAAATCAAAAAATAAGTTTAAATTTCCTTTCAAACAGTTTTTTTTCAACAGTATTGAAAGAGCAAACAACATGAATTGTCGGCAGCCGAATTTGAAAGCGCGTGTTTGAGTTGCGTTCTACTTACGATCTAGACCGTTGACGTAGCGGACGGAGACCTCGCAGTGTCCCCACACGGCGCTGACGATGGGGTACAGCCTCTTCCCCTTCAGGCCCCTGTAGGCTACTCCCAGGTATTGTTCATCCACCATGAAGCTCAGCGTGCCCTCGTCCATGTCCAGTATCACCGTCAACGAGTCTGGCAGCACAAACGACTCGTCCTCCTCCAGGAAGCAGGGGTAGGTGGGCGGCGAGGTGGACGCCGGCCTGTTTTTGCTGTCGTGGTAGAGTCTGTTGCGCCCCAGGTCCCAGCCCCAGGACTCAGAGTCGGAGCCCACCAGTGCCATGTAGCCGACCGAATGCAGAGGGGCCTCGGCTGTGCCCACCCCCACCACCGCATGGGTGCCCCGCTGCCTGGCGGGCCAGTGGATCCTCCAGACATGGAGGCCGCGGGTGTAGCCCACACGGCCCCGTATGCAGTCCGTGCTCTGGGCCACGGGGTGCCGATGGAAGGTCTGCTTGTCGTCCTCCTTGACGAAGACGTTGAGGGAGCGGTCGTCCGGGTTCCAGGCGTGCCGGAGCTGGGCGTCGGTGCCGGCCGAAGGCATGTCCAGCAGCAGGTCCAGCCTGGGGGGACGGCAAAAGTCCGGGCCCCGCAGCTCGCGGCGCACAGGACGGTAAGACGGTTCCCCGCGTACGTCCACAGATTTGATGCTGCCCGAGATCTTCTGACCCATGGCGACAGGGATGTGTGGGAAGGGGGAGGAAGGAGAGGTTGGTGGTAGCGAGGGGGTTGGGTCCTGGCGTTACCTCATGGGCGCTGTGGCCACAAGAAGTCCCGGGTGAAGAGGTACAGTCACAGAGGCACTGATCAGCCAGGGGCTACTCTGCTCCTGGAAACACAGCAAAGAAACTAAAATAAGACTACTTCTAGAAACAAATGTAAGCCATTGACAGAATTGGCATGCTCGTCAATTCCAGAACAAATTTCTGAAAATCTTAAACCTGTTATACTCAATGAGTAAGGCTATGTAGTTAACCAAAAGCAAAATGGTGATATAGGGGTAAACACAATCATGAGACATTCATTTGTGTTTTGGTGTGGAATAGAACAGGTTTCGGTTGCTTACACAGGTTGCTACATAGAACAGCTTATGTATGAAAAGAAAAAAAAGGTATTAACTCAACAGACATTTCCTCAACATCTGATCCTGAAATGTTCCTCCATCAAAAATAACTGACAATGGGGATCAAATTATCATCAGATACCAAGACCAAACTCGAGGTATAACCAGCGAGAGATGTAGGATAACAATGGAAAGGGGTTTCTTCCATTCCCACTCTTAAAGATGTTCCCATTGACCTCCTTGGTATAGGGCCCCAGACCCCCCAATAACACCCCCCAGGACAGGCCGTGGTCATATTGGGAAATGTCTATGCAACATGCTTGTTTCTGGCAGGGAACACATTTTGAAACCGTGAACCTACAATAGCTGAGTGTAGTAAGCTGGAAGTATGGAGTCATCCTCCTGACACATTTACACATTCTCCAGACACCCAAAGAGCCCGGGAGAGAAGACACAGACACTCACTGACGATACAAGTACAATGTCTTCTACCACCACGCAAACACCCCTCTCCTCTGCCGCTCTCAAAATAAACGCGTGCCTTCACACACACGGTGTGAGTACATGTCTGCTCTGAGGTGAGGCCAATTTCAAGAAACATTTAAGCAAGGTATCATGTTACATGTAAATGCCCTTTACATCCACAAGAAAGATGAGAACGCATTTCCGGGGCCTAGCACCGAAGCCAGATGCAAGCCAGAATGGGCCTCAATAATACACACATTTTACCAAGCTTAATGTCATTCATGCATAATGTTTACCAGTTGAAATATCCATTTCGGAAAGGGCCCATGGCCTGAAAGGGCGTGTTGTTCAACATTAATATATTTCCCTTTCTTCATAAATCAAAACCTCACCTTAAATCTTGATTCAGCCTTCTGCCCACAAATCAATTTGATGTTGAGTTTCATTGTTATCCTGCATCGTTGGTTTGAGAATGTGTTCGAAAAAAACTAACTGCATGGGGTTATTTGTTCTGAAAGATGACAATTGTAGTAGTTTGACCCCTTTCAGATTGCTGGTCATTTGTAGTAAAGGTAGTTTGTAGTAAACATGTCATTGGGTCTATGAGGAATGATGAAACAACTCCTGCATTCAGAGTCCAACACTCTAGGTATTAGCTGATAACAATGCCATGTATTGATCTGATCAATTAATTAGGATAGTATAGGATAAGACTTCAGGACCCAATAAAGGCAAAAGTATTTTTGGGTGACAATGCTATTCTACAATACAGCAGTCTAAATTCCCGTGAAGATCAGCAAATGAATGGCCTTTTACATAAGGCACGTTCCAATCAGATTTGTGTCCGTGAATAAAAACATTAAACCCTAAACCTCATATTGCCTAGTGAAGACAAGCTTATGCTTGGTCCTTCCACCAAAATATCCTATGTATTTATAGGATTTTCACTTTTTAATCCAAGATTAAAATAGTGAAGCGAATGGCAGTTTGCGGACGAGGGGGATTATGATAAGTGGGTGTGTCTCGTGCATTTGGAGCATTCATTAATTCATCCATGTTTTGGAGACTTTCATTTAGGTCTTTCCCTGTTCGATAACTAAAAGTAGGCTATATCTCGGAGAAAGTTGGTATCCAAAACGAAACTGTTGCCATACAACTGCACAGTTATGTAATCAAAAGCAACCTATATTCACGTACCACAGTGCATGTGAACATTGGCTTGTAGCGCCGTCTGCCATCAAGATTAATGATAACTACATATTGATCAAGGAGAAGTCTCGCTCTGAACACCCGTGAGATCTGAGTTATTTTAGGAAGAGAACGATGGATACAGAGTCTGAGAAAGGAATGCCGGCAAGAGTTTGTCGTGTTGGGACTACAGAAAGCATAGCTTAGTGTTATCTAAAAGATTTGGGTGAAGGGGGGTTGAGATTGTAATGACAATAGCATCATTTCCTGAAACAACAACTCCCCCAGAGCGCAAGATTTCAGAGTGAAACTTCTCCTTCAGCAACACTTGGTAAGACACAAATAACAAACAGACTGAGCAAGAGAAAGTTAAAGAAAAAATATTGATTTCTCTGTAGGGATCCTTTCTGTAAAATGTTGTTAATCACTTATATCCTTCAGAGCCTGTCATTGGCAATAACTAGGCCTCTTGGAGGACGTACATTGAAGGAGACTCTTGCCCCTAAGGGTTACATTACAGCCAAAAACAGGGGTGCAATGGCTGAAGTGCCCTCGCTCAATACCGGACCAATTTCAAAAATGGTCGTCCGCATTAGTCGCTTAGTTAGTCCGCATTAGTCCCATCGCCAAAGTGATGGGAAAATAGGGTCCAGGTTGAAAAATCCTCAAGTTATCCCCTAAACAACCTTTATACCAGGAAAAAGACTCCATGTGGTTCTTCCCGGGAATGATAAAAGAACAACAGTTGCAGGCCGTGACCCTCCCAGGGAAGTCTAGGAACTAAAAACACAGACACGTCATTGGGTGCAAAGAAAAGGTTGGGAATTTTCCAAACACTTAAGCCCATGACCCTTCGTCAATACATCTTGGAGAATTGTGTATTACAAATACTGCTCATCATATCTCGATTGCCTCGCCCAATGTGAGCAAGTTGTAAAGCAAATAATTATTTGAGCTAGCACTGCTGAAGAGATATCAGCTTCAAGATAGCATTCAATATACAATACAGAGTACCCCCCTTAATCTTTGATGAAGAGGGTCCACTCTTGTCAACATCTGTCCGTAAGCAGCTGCCATCAATGGCATGTAGTTTACCCTACCGGGTGCGTCAGATTCTTGCGAGCACACACACTGAATAGCCTCTCCTCTCCGTGCACTCTGAATCAAAACATGATCATGTGTGGGAGGAACGATTGTTGTTGGCATTTCCCCACAGAGAAGACGGCTGGCCTAATTCCTGAACAGAATCAATCCGGAGTTCATGGTTATGCCTGGCCCACACTATATGATTTTTTCAAATGTAGAAATTTGAGAGACCACACACACACTCAACGATAGATGACGATAAATACAATGGTTTTAGTTGTTTAGTTGGATGAAGGTAGTGCTGGCCAAAAAGTTATACCACGGTATAAATTCAAATTATTATGGTATAACGCTGGGGAGGTGCTAGAACGCAGGGAAACTGCTCAACTATTCTTTTGTTTTACTGACAACCCTGGGGGCCTTTGCGTCACCATATGTCAATGTTTAAACGAGGTAAAAATATATCAAAACGTTCTACCTACTTGGAGTGTAGTTATAGTTATCTATCTATCTCTATATCCTGATTTAGCCGTTATGTTATTTCTTTCCTTTTCTGACGAGTCAACCAGAATAGTGTATTTTTTTCTTGAATAGCATTAGAGCCGGTGCCGCCATACGCTATTACTTCCAGCAAAACCCGTCTATATTACACAAAGAAAACCACCTCAAATCGGACCATCCGACGCGTGTGGTCCTTTCTACTACGCATCTATTGGTCCGTATCGTGTGCGACCCGTTTTACATTGAATCTCTGCTGTAACCAAGTTGGACTCAAACCAAGAGTGGATCCGAATATTGCCGACTTCCATAACACATTTTACTTGTGAAATTGTAGTATTTATTTTTGAAGCGATACTCAACTAAAACATGTCTTTACCAAGTGAACAATTTCAGAAATTAAATGGAGGGGTGGGGGGGGAATACGACGACAAATACATTTCAGTGTTCACTGAACACTGCCGTTAACACTCCTAAATCTAGCTAGGTTATTAACACAACACTGCCAAGCTCGGAGACCTTACTCTTCAAATAGTTTATTAGCAAGCATTTAAGCCTAGCTAGGAACTAGGCCTTAAAATTAATTGTAAGTTACCACCCCCCTCCCCATCGCCATATCTAGGACAGAGAGGAAAGGGGTCTATAAAAAGGTAAATGACCACAAGGAAAGGTTAGAGAAAGGGACTAGTGAGAAAGATGACAAGGAGAGGTAAAGGGAGCAGAAGTAGGCCAGCATCTGCATGGAACACAGAGACCGACAAAAGGAGAGCCGGAAAGAAACAAATACAGAAAGAGGGTCAGACAGGCTGAATGATGAACAAGGCAGCAAGTAAAAAGTCCAGCCTGGCCTCAGAGGTCTCCAAGTTTGGATCCATGATAAACACTAATGTTAGGTAGAGAAGGAACAAATCCTGGGACAGGTACAGTGACAATGGAAATGAGTCAGGGAACACCCTTCAGTAATAAAGAAAATCAAAAGGAATTTGTATAGGCTAGATATTTATTCAAGAAGGATATCGTTTAAACAAGGACCTGCCATGTTTCACTTATCTACCACAATAGACACAAGTGGGCATTTTATAGACTAGTGCAGTGCCCGTTCAAAACATGAGCCCTGCTGGTTGTTTTGTTCAAAGTTTACGCTGGTTTGTTTGAGACGCGTAGCGTAGTTCCCGCGTAGTTTCTTTTAACGCTGGTTTGGCCCGTTGCCAACGTAGCGTTCCTGCCGTACTTTGACGTAGTTGAAGACACGCTAGTCTTCGACGTAGTCGAAGTTTCGCTAGAGTCTACAACGTAGTTAAAGACGCGCTAGAGTCTACGACGTAGTTGAAGACGCGCTAGAGTCTGTTCGTAGAGCCTTGAAGCCCCGTGACCGTTCTAGAGATATGCGAACGACATGCATTACACGCTTTAAAGATAGATTAAAGCTGCAGAGATTATTTAAATATATGGCCAACCTATACTGCATGACCTCCACTCTGACCCCAAAAGGGACACAAATTTTCACATGACCCAGAGCCACCACTCCACCAGCACTTCACCCTCCCCCCTCTGACCACAGGCTCAGAACACTCTGAGGCAAAGGGCCCGTTTTAGCAAAAGGGTGGTCCCGTGCACTCAATAATTAAACTTTAATCAAAATCTTTAAACTGAAACGCTGTTTTTAAAGTGTGTCCATTGTGTAATGTGTACTGTGTATGTACTGTGTTTCAGCGTGCGCAAAAATGTGTACAGGTGTCATGTGTACCATGACCATCATCAATAGCATACTTCCAGACATGTCTGACGCATGGCCATGCTAGCAAACACACAGAAACCTCAAGGCCAGGTAAGTGCAGACTGGTAACAAGAGGGCTTTGAAGTCAAACACGCACACATGTTGGTCGTCTGCGGGCGATGACGACATGGGTATGAGCATGCATGTACATGTCAACAAGCTCAGCCAATGGCCGAGTCACCCAATGCCACTAGAATATGTTTTGATAGATACACTTGTGACTGCTCCTGCAGCGCCTGCAGTCCGATTCAGTGTGCGTTCGCAATGGCCTAAAATTAACTGGATGGACATCCAGTTTCCGCTGATCAGCATGCTTCACACAGCCCTGTGCCAGTACTCTGCCTTGGTGTAGTCTGGTGGATGAGGGGGAGTGAGACAGAAGGCATATTTTTCATAGATTACAGGGCGTGTTCCATTGCCATGTTTTTTGGATAGCACTCAGGAGTGATTATGTCGATGGCTGGCTCTCATAATACTACAATAAAGAATCAGGCAAATCTAGCCCCAAACTGAGTGACAATATTCACATATCTCCCAGGCAAACTTCCATGATCACATACTTGACTTCTTACGCAGGACTGAGTCTCAGTGAACCACTCAGCCGAGCCGAGTGTGTAATTAGGAGGTTTTCTGGCTAGAATATAGTCTAGCCAGAAAACATAATATTCCAGACTGAAGCACCAGGGGGACTGTCATCCTGATAGGGGGGTGCAGGGGAACACCACCCTCCACCCTTACCACCACCCTCCACCCTTACCACCATCACCACCACCAACATATCTTTCAGGAAAAAAAGTAGCCAACTCTGCGAAGCTGTGTCCACTCAGTCACACACGTACACGCAAAACACACACAGACAGGCTCCAGGGGTGCGGTTTTGGCCACATGACAGCAGGTCCGCCTAAACGGATTGAAGGGAGTGAGAAAACACAGACACCTAGAATAGCCAACAAGTGTCGCAGGGACAGAAAGGAGGGGAAAACCCAAGACTCCCTACCATGAAAGTGGGTGCTGTCCAGACAGCCAGGCGGCTCTCATTGCCCCTCTTCCTCACACCCAGACGTCAACACAAACACGGCAACCAGGTGGAAGGGCGGAAAGGCTCCTGTCCTTGCAGCTCGGGCCCAAAAAATAAGGACTAGGTCAGACCACCGTGGGACGGGGTGAGCTAGGCTTACAAAAGGAATTATGTAAATGAATTATGGATATGCGAGTCGGAGAGTTCCTGCTCGTGACGATAGGGCTGGATCCGGTTCCTAGCGCAAAGAGGATAACAAGCGCCCGGTGGGAAAGAGTGAGAAGAAAGATATGGAGATGAGGAGAAAATAGAAAGGAAGAGAAGGGAAGGAGTAGGTGGAGCAGAGCGGAGGAGTCATCTGAAAGTCTTTCCCAAGGATTTGAAAAACCGCCCACAGAGACGTGCATTCTTGTAAGAGCGAGTAGAGCGAGGAAACCGAGGCAAGAGATTAAAAACACACACACAAACACCTGCCTGACAACCCTGGAGAGTTGCAGGTCATTGCGCTCCCATTTTTCACTTAAACCGAAAACAAGAAAATAAAACTACAAAAATTAAAATCCACGCCTTCTGTAATTATTGCAACTATTGTTGAGGGATTTCTGACCTGGCAGTGTACAAATCACCACATGGCGAAAAGCTGACAGTTAGCTGAGCTGCCCTTAGCAGAAATGAAGGACGCTCAAAGAGAGAGGTGAGTGGAGACAACAAAGGCATGCATACTGTAACAGTAGGAAATAACCATTTCTTACTGCTATGTTATACTCCAGTCAACTCAATTGACCCAATAGGGTTTATCGGAATGCATCATGGGATTTTTTTGGTGGCGATACTACCATATTGAGCGGACTCAAGAGATTTAGTACTATAAAATGCTAAACCAACGTAAATATACCATAACCTAGGCTAAAGAAGTGTTTCTTTTGCCACGTCTTGCATGAGAAGCTAAACAATGACCAAAAAGCCATCACTACCAACATAACTTCATTCCAATGCACATGTGTTTCCAAAATAGAGGTCGTTGGGATATAACAGCAAAGAGTATAGATAGATATACTAGTCATTGAAGTTCTCATTGAGATCATTGAACAATTAGTCTTTATAAAAGCATATCAATGCTTTGTAAATCAACTATAAGATAAGATCACAAAAAGGTTCTGCATCTAGCCACGATTGTACCTCCCCCCATTGCCATCTCCACCATCCCCCTTCACGTGATTACTCCCCTCTCATCTTTCTCCCCGGGGAGACGACAATAGCTCCTATTGCATGCCTCCTTACTCCTTCCATCCTTGCTCACTACTTTACCCAGAGTCTTACGCTGTGCACAGTCTCGCCAATAAGCTCCAAGTGTTAAGCCCTCCATCTCGACTGCAGCAGAAAAACCAAGCTAAAGCTTCCACTGAATGGAAACAAAATGCACACTCACCACATTCCTAATAGATTCAGGTAGACTTCAAGAGAGCCTTCCCACCCACCGCACCAAGAGCTGCAGCATGCCTGCCTGCCTTGTTTTGGCCCGGCCCGATGTTTTCATAGGGCACGGCAGCGGGAAACCGAATGACCTTAGGGGGTGGGGGCGGCGGGTCAGAGCGCGCCCGTGCGTGCGTGCGTACACTGCACTTAGCATGGAAGGCATTTGACTGATGAACAGTGAATCAATGATTTAGAGAAGCAGTCAGTGACTCCAGCAGCAGGAAGTAGATTTATAAAAGCCACTTAAGCGAATGATCGCAGGCCGACGGTGTGGGCCGGGGGAGGTGGCAGGAGATAAAGGGGTAGGGGTGAAGAACTTACGGAGAGAAACTAAACAGCAGGGAACGGGAAATTACAGCAATGGAATTCAAATTGCAAGTACCGCCGACATAGCATGAACCTCCTGCAACGAAATGTAATTGAGCTGATGAGCCTTTGCCCTCTTAAAAAAAGGAAAGAATGGGCTGGGCCTAGGCTCCGGCGGTACCAAGGTATACCAGGGAATTCGGAATTATTATGTTTTGTCTGACATCTGGATCAATGGTTTCATCCATCTATGAATCCATTTTTTATGATGTTGATATTTAGATAGACTGTGTACAATACAGGTTCACCCGACTTAACATAGACTGTGTGCAATACAGGTTAAACTAACTTAACATAGACTGAACAATGCAGCTTAAGACTTTCCATAGGTGAAACTATCAGTCTTTAATTAAATTGAGTTTTGGATCGAATGCATGGAAGAAGGGTGATTATTTCCTAGCTATTCATTATTATATGGGCCCAGTATTTAAACCAAGCAAGGCTTGTGTAGTAAGGCAAATTTGACAAATCAACAAATTGAAAAAAAATAGATGCCGCCCAAACCTTGCTGGGCCTTTCGTTTATACAAGTGGGGATCAAAGCGCCCGAGCAGACTGAAGAGGCGTGGGGTGGAGGGTCCCGGCCGTAGCGAGACCATTTGTCCAAATTACTTCCTTCCCCACAGACAGTCGTGCTCACAGGCCGATGGCTTTTGTGCCGCCTCAACGTCTCTATTTACACAGGGGCCAAGCGTGCCTACCACCTCGTCGAGGTAGAAGCCAGAGCCCGGTCTAAAGCCAGACGTGGCCTATTTACATTGGAAAATGTGTGTGTGTGTGTGTGTGTGTGTGTGTGTGTGTGTGTGTGTGTGTGTGTGTGTGTGTGTGTGTGTGTGTGTGTGTGTGTGTGTGTGTGTGTGTGTGTGTGTGTGTGTGTGTGTGTGTGTGTGTGTGTGTGTGTGTGTGTGACACTGATCGCATTCGTGCAATCTGTTCAATTCACTTGAGGGCCAGTGAGGGTCAGG
>OMKX01097530.1:0-19960 GCA_900302425.1 Brosme brosme
CTATATATCTATATCTTTATAGTTATAGATCTATATATATATATATATATTTTTCTATCTATCTACCTATATCTATCTATCCATCTATCTATATCTACATCTATATAGATGTAGATATAGATATAGATGTAGAATATAGAGATATAGATATAGATATAGATATATACAGATATGTCTGTCTGTCTGTCTGTCTGTCTGTCTGTCTGTCTAGCATACACAGTTCAAGCTGTGCATGTATCATTGAAATGAAGCTGTATAAGGCATACTAATCTTCATGTACAGTGTAATGTTTACCAATACATCTATATTATATCATCATGTGCTTTGTTTGAATCGCGGACATTGTTGTGAACAACTAAACGCAACTAATTAATTACTTTACAGTAATACAGTTGCATATTGATGAAGAATAACAGATTTTAGGACGCTTCTTGACAGCAAAGTATTTGATTTAATTTAGAGCATGATCATGGGGGCGATACAGGCAGCGATTTAACAAGCATCTTCCCTGAGACAATGGGTGTACATGATTCTTATAGGGAAACTTTCACATCTTGGGCAGTGACAACGAAGGAAACGAAGACGAGGGGGAGTGAGCATTGTGGAGAGTTTAGGGTTGGCCATGGCTAAAGTCAGCCATGGCGGGAGAGACCAAGTTAATTTGTAATACACTATGGGGGGAAGTGGACACATCTGCAAGTTTGCAAGACAGCCAGCGGAATGTACACATCAAAAGAAAAAAGAAAAAAGAAGTCAACAGATTGGCATGGCTTCAGTATCAGACTTCCTGGCTACAGTGGCAATTGAAATGCAAACTAGCTACAGTGGCAATTGAAATGCAAACTACCTTAACACCTTTCAATTAGAGAGAGGAAGGGAGACATCCCGGTGCACGAAGAATGCATACAAATGCCTTTTCAATGGACTAGTTATTATATAAACAATGTTTATATAATTTGTATAGAATTCTATATTATAATAACGATTAATATTTCCACGACACTTAAGGAAATACAATATTACGCAATCAATCTGTTAGTTGTTTTGAAGTATGCACAAGATATCATAAAATATATAAAATGAGTCATATATAATATATATCATATCAGTTTATAGTTAATTAATTTTTGTATTGCCCTTCACTACATTGCCAACCTGCGCATGCTTGCGATGTACACAGGGTGGCGTAGTAGGGTCTATTCTTCTGTGCTAAACGTTTGTTGAAGGTCACTGCGACAAGCGCCATACAGCGGATGGGATCCACTGCGCAGCTGCACGAGTCAACATATCCACCCATAACGAAACGTCTGAGGAAACCAGACTATTTCCTAATGAATCCGTTTAAGATGTATTCACAAGAATTTCGATTTGATTCAATGATTTAGACTGGAGCATTTTATTAAACAAATATTCTGTCACGAAAATGTATGTGTATACGTAATTAGATTCGATTTTGGGTCCGAGTTGTAGGTTAATCAAACACATGTCATTATAGCCTATTGATTTATAAAACCGAATCAAAACCATCAACCCTATTTGATATTGTCATATCAATTACCCAATGTAGGCCTACGCTTCTTGTTTGTGTAAAAACTTGCTGTA
This sequence comes from Brosme brosme, assembly GCA_900302425.1. Classification (NCBI taxonomy): domain Eukaryota; kingdom Metazoa; phylum Chordata; class Actinopteri; order Gadiformes; family Lotidae; genus Brosme; species Brosme brosme. Next base: position 1,603 of record OMKX01097530.1, read on the forward strand.
TTCATGGCTATAGAGGAGAATGAAACAGTAGATACGTGACCGTTGACACTACACTGCATCCTAGTGACGTCTGCAATTCTGCACGTAGGCTCCTGTCTGCGTCATTATGTTGTACGTTTAAGTAAAAGGTAAAAAGGGGCCAAAACAGACCCCCCTCAAATAAATATTAACTTTAATGTACCTTGGTCATTGAATGTGTGTTTAGCAGTCAAGCTTTCACGTTCTGGATTTTTTATTTTTTTCTCTGAACTGGGAAGTCGTGATGCTGCTGGTGAACGTGCAGCCCTCCTCGCACTCCGCTGCCTCGTGAGTCTCTCCCAGCCAATGGTATTCGAGAACGGATAGCTCCAAGTTCTTCCTGCTTTTGGTGCTTATCAAGCCGGGGAGTGTCTCAAGCACCTTCTCTGCCCAACCACACGAGAGACACAGCACTTCCCTTGCACACAGTTAGGCCAGAAAGCCAAGGTAAGCTCTAGTTTTTCCTATGTACTTGTGTTTTTGTGAAATCCCAAGAAGTTGACATCTGCAAGACTAATTGTAGCCTTCATTGACATAACCTCGTACTTTTGACGTGTCCTTTATTTATACAACGCACTGTTTCGTACTCTCAACAATGACCTTAGATAGCTTTGTCCTTGCGGCATATTTTACTGTTATTTTGACTTCAAACGCTTAGATATGCAATTGCATGGCATGGTGGTTGTGGCTCGCAGGAAAGGCTTAACGTTATGTCTATTTTTAAACCCGGCTGTCAGCTGGCGAGACGTCGACCCATTTAGAAACGCAGTATGGCGGATGGCGTCAAGTTGCAGACCAACTACAAACTAGTTGCTTCCGACTTATACTGATGTACTGGTCATTTATAAAATAATCATAGTTTGTACAATTGTAAGTCGCATTTAGTTGCCAGAGGCCTATACTCGACACTCACGGTATGTGATGTGCAACCAGTTGAAACTGTTATGGGGGAGTGTCTTGGAAGTGGTTGTAATGTATCCTCTTTTAATACAAGGATTTCATATATATTGCAGCATTTGCCAAGAGCTAACCAGAGTATGCCTATACAGTCATTGTGCAAAGGAATGACTTGTATCAGCTTTGCCCTCTACGACTGGACCTGAAATACTGTATTGCGTCCAAGGTTGGGGGTTCATTATCGTCGGCTGCCATTTTGTGCAGGAGAAAATCAATACGAAGTGACATCAACTTTTCCTGTCGTCTTGTTCTGTTGTACTGTAAACAATCAAAAGTGATGTTTTGACAGCTGAGATGGGGGACCTCTGATGTCTACTGTGGTAATAGATCCCAAGAGTTTTGTAGCCACTGGCAAATTTCCCCTCAGACATATACGATTTTACCATTGGTTCAACAATGGATGATTTGCTGACCCTCAACTCTATAGGGCAGGAAACTGAGCTCAAGTTCATTCATGTATTTTGAATTGTCATATAGCAGGTCAGGACAGAGAGGGCCACAAGATTAAAACCACATACTATTGCCAAAGCCTCACGAAGGTTATCATTAAAACCTCCCCAGACACCAAGTGCTGAATTTAGAAAGACAAGCCAGATAACAGCCCCAGCTCCCTGAGATAAGACCACTGCTCGCTCTCATGTGATATCACTAACAGACATGAGCACACAATTTTTTTTATCAGAAGTTACTCAACTCTATTGTTACCTCTTCAATCTTATTGTCCCTGCTTTTACTTATTAATCTCTTTGCTTTTCTGCGCTTTGGGCAGTGATAAAAGACGGGACAAAAAGATTGAGTGTAGATTTTTTTATGTCAATACTTGGAGGATTTACAAAAGAGCCCATTTCTTCCTGAGCCACTCCACACAGGGACTGACTGATTTACGTTGACATCCCCATCCCATGCAATAGACTGCACCAAATCTGGTATTCATCATAGGAATCAACAGTTTGGTCTATTACTTAGCGTCTAAACTTGTAGTTGATATCTGAAGAACGGGTATGTTTTTTGAGTTATTTTACAGTTTTGAGTATTTGCAGTACAAGTGTTTTTGTCAAGTCACTGCTCTGGTCCGCAGCTTCCATTTGTTTAATTGCTACGCAGGAAGGCAGATGCAGCAGCAGCATCCCTTGTCGCCTGCCCTGTGCCACAGCGATATAGGCTACTGATGTCTGCTACCTCTTGGCTCCCCTCTAGATCCAGAATCATGTCCATCCTCAAGATCCACGCCCGTGAGATTTTCGACTCCCGTGGCAACCCCACGGTGGAGGTCGACCTGTACACCAAGAAAGGTACGTACTGTACGGCTGTGCTTGCTTCAATGTATAAAATACAAATACATAATGCAGGATGGCTTAGAACATAATAGCTTAATAATTTGCCTAACTACCTAACCTGAAAATGAAAAAGATATTGTTGCAACAAGAAGAATTTCTGAAATTCTGTCTTAGTTACTTAACGCTAGGAGACGCTAGGAGCTAGATGCAAAGCCATTTAGATTGAGTGGAACTGAAACACGGCCAATACTGGAATCAAATTATAATGCGCACCATTATTTATTGCCAGCTGTATTTCAGTTTCTTTTGGCAACTATAACTGTTGGAATAGCAAGATTTATTATTCTATTAGTATTATGAAGTGCGAATGAAGAGTAGTTTTAGTTTAGTTTTAAACTATATGACTTCAAACTAGACTTCCCTTGTCCTGTGGAAAACCACTGGGCATCAAGCAGCCCATGCTAGGGCAGGGTCTCTTCAATCAATATGCCCAGAGCTTAAATTTATTACCTAAATCGACTAATGGGAACAGACGTTTGTTTGGCCTGCTATAGCTTGGCTATTGTTTTTGGTAGTTCGTCTCTGTGAACTTAAACAAAGAAACGGCTCAACCAAACTGGATGTCCTGAGAATGTTAATGAAGCGATTTAAATGGCCAATGACATGGAAGGGATAAAGAGATTAGAATAGATTCACTATTTTTAAACTTCCAACTTTTCTAGATGCCATGATGTGATGTAATAGTACCTCTTTGTTTTCTTTTAATTGTTTTTGTAGAAGAGGTTTACTATAATTATTGGCTGCACCCAGAGAGTAGCAACCAGACCTAACGAATATCCTGTTACATCATTTTGCCTGGCTACATGACATAGCGTATTTTGTGCTCTAAAAATCAATAGGAGACATGTTACTGCATACTATTTTATATTTTTATAGTATCGAATAATGTTACAATGAATTGTTTCTAATAAGGATATGCTATTAGTGTGCAGTGTACAGTGTATATGGCTTTATACGCGAGTGGATGCCTGGAGTGTGATTGATGAGTCTAAACATTAGCCCCGAGAGCCGCTGTGTCCACTGGGCTACACCCCCCCCACTGGTCGGTCTATGCCAGTGCTGTAGTATTCTTCCACTGTGCTACTGCACATGCTCCGGCAGCGTGTCCTCTGTTGCGTAATAGCAGCGGTTGTGGATGACTAGGCCCTTTCTTCCTGTTCTCTCTGTCCCTCTCCTCTCTCTTTCAATGATCATTTCTGTGCACTGGGCTGTGCTATTCACTTTATCGAATGGCAGCAATATATATGCGTCTCTATATTTGTAATATGCCATATTCCTCTATCTGTTTCAATATAATATATGATATTCCAACGGGATAAGGGAGTTCATCACATTGAAGTAATATGGCTCACAGCCATTTCATTCCATCCATCTGCCCATCATCCTGGATCCATGCACCTTTAACGAGGCCTAGTGTATCAGGAAGTGTAATCAGCGCCCACCGATGTCTGTGGTTCTCCAGGTCTTTTCAGGGCCGCCGTCCCCAGCGGGGCATCCACTGGCATCTACGAGGCCCTGGAGCTCCGTGACAACGACAAGACACGCTACCTGGGCAAAGGTAAGGCCATTTCTAATATTAATATATATATATATTACCCTACTAGTCACCTGCCTTCCATGGTTCACTTTTATGACAGGCAGATCAAGATCTACATCAATATATTAACTTTTCATTATATTTTATTTCTGTCCGTCTCCATCTCATGGTCCGGTGTCAGGAGTGAAAAGAGCTGTAAAATATATAAATGAGTTTTTGGCCCCTGCTTTGTGTAACCAGGTAAATAAAAGGAATGATTTAAGGGGTGGGGGTGAGGATGATGATGATGATGTAGAGATTCGCTTTAACACACAGCTGTGCAAAAGCAGCATGAGTTGGTTTGGAGTTTGGAATTGACTAACTATCCCTGGCAAGCATGAACAGACGATCACGACAATCACACTGACAAACAAATGTATATATACATACTGTATATTACAATCCTACAATGTAAGGAAATAAATACAAATATAACAAATAAGCTAAACATCATTATTACAAAATATTTATTATATACGTATCAAATATTTTAACTACATAGTCTCTAGTTGAACCCTGTGAATTAGCTCTGTGCTCGTCTGTTTTTCCTGCTCTGCACGGCCTTCATGTTTCCCAGTCAGTGATGGTCTGCTTGTCCCTTGCAGGTGTCTCAAAAGCTGTTGAGCATATCAATAAAACAATTGCGCCTGCACTGGTTAGCCAGGTAGGACCATTTATTGTTTGACTGTGACTTTGTGCGTAGTAGTTATATGAAACATAATATACCTGATTTGTATTTTGTACCTTTGGTGAATCTAATCAAATACATACACATTCCAGAGAGACAGGGAATAAATTAAATATGTTCAGATGCAAATTGGTGCAAAAGGTGTGAAGGATTTAAGGTAAAGGGTAAGATCTTAACCCATAGCAATACAAACGAATAAGCGATGGCTGTTTTGCGTGATACTCTGCAAGTATTTTATATAGTGTTTGACTTTTTTTGTTTTACTGTTTCGTTTAAACAATGGCATAACAACACTGAGTTTCAATGAGCATTCAATGTAGCATAGCAAAGCTTAGAAGCAGACCGTGTGTCACCTTGAGATGCTGTGATTACTACTCATAGCATGACTGGTGTGGGGCGTTTTGTTTTGTCAACTAACTTTTATGTTTAATAACAATCAATAATAATAATATAAAGCTATATCAGTGTCGAGCTTCACCAAGCCCATGTATCTTCCCCAGAACGTAAATGTGTTGGAGCAGGAGAAGGTGGATAAGCTGATGTTGGATATGGATGGCACAGAAAACAAGTGTAAGCCTCAGTTTTTGAATGAAACACTTTCAAAATGTTCATTTATAGTGTTTTTTTAAAAACATTTTACACCCAGGTTGAAACAAATGGTATGGTTTGGTTTTGCTTCCCCAGCTAAGTTTGGTGCTAACGCCATCCTTGGCGTCTCCCTGGCTGTGTGCAAGGCTGGTGCAGCAGAGAAGGGCGTGCCCCTCTACCGCCATATTGCCGACCTTGCTGGCAACCCTGAAGTTATCCTGCCTGTCCCTGTAAGCTCAGTAATCCACTCCCTGTTAGCAGTACGCACACAGATTACATAAGGCGATGTCATTTACTGCACTATGCATTAGCATGTAGCATTAGCACCCAGGATGATAGCGCCGGCAGGGAAACCATGATAACATAAGATAACACTTTATTATGCACTGCACTGGGGATCCTGGGTGTTGCAGCAGCGGGAATTAAATCAAACAACAGAAGATGAGATAATGGAAGATGAATGAAATACAATATCGACAATAATTACTCGTAATTATTGTCGATATTGTTATAATTAGAAGTGCAGAGTCGAATGCCTCCTCCTTGGGCAGAGCCTATGCGAATGCAAGGGAACAATGACCTCAGGATCGACGCAAAATGTCTCTTTTTTGTTTGACCTGCAGGCCTTCAACGTCATCAATGGCGGCTCCCACGCCGGCAACAAGCTGGCCATGCAGGAGTTCATGATCCTGCCCGTGGGCGCCAGCACCTTCAAGGAGGCCATGCGCATCGGAGCCGAGGTCTACCACAACCTGAAGAACGTCATCAAGGAGAAGTACGGCCAGGACGCCACCAATGTGGGAGACGAGGGCGGCTTCGCACCCAACATCCTGGAGAACAAGGAAGGTCAGAGCACGTTGAATAGCGTCGACGCTGAGAGAGTAGCTGAGGCTTTGATCTTGTTTGTATGAAGTTAGAATCATGAACCATTCTGCGGCATGCGCAACACTCGACTCATTATTTATTGAAGGACAGCTGAATGCTGTTATTGGCCAGACTTCCTGGGGTCCACTTGTAACACAAATGACGCCAAAAGAAAAGGATGTTTGCACAAAAATTGTCAAACAAATTACATGGGAATAAGACCACATAAATACAGGTCAGTAGCGCTAGTAGTTTGACTAGTATTGCTGCCTACTATTACTGATGTATATCCATGTTAAAACAAGTACGAATCCACTTTTGGTACCCTTTGATTACTAATGGGAGGGTCTTGGCCCCGACTGTTAGGCCAGTGTGCCCCCTTTTGACCCCGGTTTGATGGCTCTCAAGAAATGAATGTCACTCCTGGACCAACACATGGTTACCAAATTAAGCCCCTTACTCAGTGTTGAATAATGGATTGAGTGTCCGCTGCTGGACCCACTGGACTCAGTATCGAGGTGCTGATATCAAGGCAAATACCCCCAGTAGGGCACAGCAATCTTTAGGGGGATTAAAGAGTTGTTTAAGAAGACCTCAGATTATTGTGATCTATTTATTTATTAATTTATTTATGTCTCTGACTCTGTCATTTTCAATACCTACATAGTTCCCTTTTTATAAACTTATAGTCCAAGAAGATTTACCCGAAATGTTAACAAAAGTAGTCTGAAAAAATTTAATTTGTTACATATTACTAATGTATATCAGTGAAATATATTTGCACCACGAATAGAATACAAAAAAAATACCACAAGCAACTTCAACAGAATGGATATGTCTGGTGCTTATCTCTTTGTCTGCCCTTCTCGACACACAGCACTGGAGCTGCTGATGAAAGCCATCGGCAAGGCCGGCTACACCGACAAGATCGTCATCGGCATGGACGTGGCCGCCTCAGAGTTCTACAAGAGTGGGAAGTACGACCTGGACTTCAAGTCCCCCGACGACCCCAGCCGTTACATCACCCCTGACCAGTTGGCTGACCTCTACAAGAGCTTTGTCAAGGACTATCCAGGTACAGCTCCCTAAATGTTTTAACAGGACACTCTTAATTCCTCCTCTGATTACCTGGTACTTCTTACCACGATGGAGAGCATTTAACAAATTATGGAGATTAGCAGGAAACAGTCCGGTCCAACACTACCGTAGCTACGTACGATTTGGATCAGGAAATGGCAGGAGGAGAACATTGTATATAGCAGTACCACAGACGACTACATCATTCGTTGTATTATTTGCTTTGTTATCCTAAATAATTAAAGAAGTACTTAAATAACATGCAATGCAATTATTTTCAAGGAAATGCCTATTTGATAACATAAATATAAGTGAAACACAAACAAATTATACAAATTTAACACATTGCACACACCAGCCTGCTAAATATAAAAATATGACCATGAATTAAGATTCAGTCTCTGAGCCTGTGCTGCTGCGCCCTCTCTCCCCAGTGGTCTCCATCGAGGACCCCTTCGACCAGGACGACTGGCAGGCGTGGTCCAACTTCACCGCCAGCACCAGCATCCAGGTGGTGGGAGACGACCTCACGGTCACCAACCCCAAGCGCATTGCCAAGGGGGTTGCAGAGAAGGCCTGCAACTGCCTGCTCCTCAAGGTCAACCAGATCGGCTCCGTGACAGAGTCCCTGCAGGCGTGAGTATTATGCGCTTTAAACCTAACCTTGCCATATTTCTTCTTACAGTAGACTGAGTGATATGTTTTTTTTAATTATTTTATTGCATTTTGGTTTTAGTTGCAAGATGGCCCAGAGCAATGGCTGGGGCGTGATGGTTAGCCATCGCTCCGGAGAGACCGAGGATACCTTCATTGCTGACCTGGTGGTTGGACTCTGCACTGGACAGGTTAGACATCCGACACTGAGAAAGAGAAATTGAAATAAGAGTAACCGTCCTTTGTAACTTGAGATGAATGTGACTTTCTTTTGAATGCAGACTGCAATGCTGCAGGATGATGGGTTATTTGTAAAAGGAGTCACTCTCTCTTGTTGTTTGATTCCTCTCCCAGATCAAGACGGGAGCCCCCTGCCGATCCGAGCGTCTGGCCAAGTACAACCAGCTGCTGAGGTGAGTCCTATACGCGGCAGCACATTTTCACAACGATGTATTGGTTTATTTAAGTGGTTGTTATTTTAAATAGGTTTCAAATAAGTCCAGATGACCACTTTGTGTGTGTGTGTGTGTGTGTGTGTGTGTGTAAACCTGAATGTTAAAGCTTGTAAACCCTAAAATGCTTTCAGGGTTCTTGTCTTGTACATTAGTGATTATTGACACTAATCTGGGTGTATCTGTCCTGGGCTGAATAACATTGCATGCTCTCTGTAAAAACTACTGATCCAGCCAACTTAACCATCCTGTCTTCTTCCTCCAGGATTGAAGAGGAGCTCGGTGACAAGGCCAAGTTCGCCGGCCAGAACTTCAGGCACCCCATCTAAACCGCTGTCTCTCAGCCTCTGTTTTCATCACGCATAAATAACCTACACACATACACGTATGCCACGCTAGATTGTCTGCCTGCTCCAAGATAGAAGGTGGAATATAGAATTGAAATCCAAGGTCCAAGAATGTCACCTGTGGCACCGAACATGTCGTCTAGTCTGGCATGCCACCCGCCCCCACGTCCTTCAGTTACACCTTGGCTCCTGAAGAGCTTCCATCTTTATGTTTGTGTCTCTGTAGCTGCGTGAAAGAATACTCGTTTATGCTTCTTGTGAGCTGTAGTGATCATAACCCTGATTCCTTATCAATTCAGCAATGCTACTGTAAGCGAAGTAAGGTGCTGCTTTGAGCAGTGAAATTACTACTGTAAGTGTGTCTCTAAATGTGTCTTGTTCGGTGAGCTCTAGTGATTCTGTAAGCGTTGGCAGAAATATGTAATAAACAATATAATTTGAAGCATCGTGTTGCTGTTTTTGTTCTCTTAACCAATGCAATCAAAGAATTCTGCCTGAAATGTCTGCATTGAATTCTGAAACACATTCTCTATGCTATTCATGATGCTAACAAAGAAATGTGCATATTAAATTAAAATCTATTAAGTGTACATCTTAAAATGTAACACTATCAACACAAACAAAACTAGAAAAGGAGGAAAGCATCATAATAGTTACCTTTTATTATTATTAGTTGGAGAGTGAAGCTGTATTAAGGGACTCCTAAGAAACAGTCTGTTTAAGTGTGGCATGTAATTGGGAGTGCCCATGTGAGGAAGAAACATGAGCCTGGTGCAGATGGACGCCATTTCTAGCCCTCTGGGTAGCTTTCTTTCTTCTATAAGCTATCTGCACATAGCCTCGCAATTGGAGTTTAAGTCTGATAGTGGTGCTGTCAGGATGCGCCAGAGGGAATCTAACAACTTGACAACAATTCCCATGTTGGTGTATTTCTAAAGAGCCTTTTTTGTTGTTTTTGTTGTTATAAGGTCCTATATAACAATGCATAGAAGAAGAAAATGTGTTTATAACAGGTTGTTTGTGGGATCATGTAAATTACATTAGATCTCCCAATTAATATTTGATGTTTAATTCAATGAAGATATTTTATGTTATTAGTTTATTTGACACATTTGCCATCTAGTGGTTGATACTGTGCAGTGCAATTCACTAGTAGGTGGTGCAGACAAAATGTAGATTTTAAACGGCTTACCCATACATATTATTGACTTTATAGTATTATTTCCCTCAAATATTGAGACATTTGAGGGAAGATTACAAAGAGTCTTATTTAGAAAAACATTAAATATTATGTTACGATGGTCTGTATATTGTTATATTTGTATTATATTTGTATTATTGTAATTGTATTAATTGAACACACAACTTTCACAAATACACTTATACACATATACACGTAGGATTAAATAGAATAATAAAATAAATATATATTGAAATAAATAGCATAGGCCATAAAACAATATTAGATTATCCAAATATATTGACGATGGTTGACTTTCCCTGAAATTACACCAATGATAAAACATTTCAAACAATTTACTATAAGCTTATAATCTACTAACCTCGCCATTGCTAGTTTGTGGTCTCATGTGTCACCCTGCTTTGCCATTGCTTTAACCACTAGGTGGAAGTGAATCATGCCTTTAACACCAGGCTGGAAAGAATAATAGACAGGGCCACATTGTTAACTTTGTCATTGTGTATGAGTTTGCTGTGTATAAATGTCTAAAATATCCAGGTGCTCCTGCCTGCTGTGGCTGTGAGGCTGTAAAACACTGTAGCCTATATATGACTTTGGAAATTGTGTTAATGCATGTATTTATCTTAAACAACATAGATCTATTAAATATAAACAACAGTTTAATTAAATGTTATCTTATTTCATGCAATGGTTATCAATAAGGAACTCAATGTAGAACTGATTAATTAAAGTTGTATTGCCTGTATTTGATCTAAAAGCCTTTTTTAAGTTGACAAATGATTTGTTTGAGTTATTGTTATTATTATGATTATTAATATTATAGTTGGCGTTATCATCTTTAGCAGACTTACAATTTAGTGTATCCGTTTCTATTCTATTCTATTATTTTCTATTCAAGAGTGGATTCATACATACCAACTGCAGCTGCAGCCTGTCTAGTCAAGCTTTCAGTTTGGGTGATCCCGTTTTTGCCAGTAGGTGACGGTATTTTACCAGTAAAACTCGGGGAACCCCAACTGTTCTCACCCTAAGATGAAGAAGGATGCTGTCATGCTGAGTACCTCTCACATACACTAGTCAGAGCATCCCGACAGCGATTACTCCCTCTTAATTCTTCCATTTTTCTTCCATCCATCATTTATGACAACATTGTCAAACGTGGTCCGTTCCGTTACATTCACATAAGAAAGACACAAGTGGCACTGCAGCTGCACAGCTACCACTCTAGTGGTGATACTTGGCTTACTAACGTTAGCTAATTGCCTTTGCTGCTGCTATTGTTTGTTGTTGCAGGCGCTCATCAAACAAATCACAGATGTTGTAGAGGAAGCTTTCGAGGTAAGTGTTGCGCGCCGTGGGCCGTGGTTTTCTCAGTCTTTGATATTATAATGAACTACACGTTGCAGAACTGACCAATAACATCAAACAGTGTGTTAACATTGGAATGCTAACGATAACCGTTGGCAATGTACCCGGCTAATTTGTCTACTAGCATTAGCTTGCTGCTAGCTTGATAGACTTGTTTGTTACTATGAAGCGGCTGCTAACGTTACTAACCAGCAGTGATTGAACTACGCTAGCTAGCTAACAACAGCCCGTCTAATACGTGGACCCCAACAGCTCTATTGCACCGGTTAACACAGCCCATACTGAGCCAGTGCTTGTACGTGTATTTGGTTATGTACGTGTTTATAATTTCAGAGCTCGGCTAGCATTTAATAGCCAATTAAACGTAATGTCAAACTTGTAACGTTCAGTACAGCCTTTGCCTACCAGGAAGTAGCCTATGCCCGTTAAGCCATTGTCAGCAGCTACTATTAGCTGGCTAGCCAACTTGCTGTCTTTGTTTGGGTGACTAGTTCTCAGTTTCGCCAGCAGTGCTATTGTTTATTTTTGAGTCTTTCCCTGGATTCCGTAAGGTGGAAATATATTGTTATTCAGTTTAAATGTTTAAGCATATTAGGAGTTCATTCAACATTGCTAAGAAATGATGTCAGTATCAACACAAGTGTAGTGTTTATGTTTGCATTGCACTTGACATGTGACCAAACTGAAAATTGGAATGTGCCTCTATTGCTTTATATAGGATTACTTACTTATGAGGTTAATATTTTTTTTATTCAGGCTACTCCTGGCTCAAGTTTTCATCATGTTCAGGAACATGTATTATGTATTTGTCAGATGCAGGAGATTTGTAATCTGCTTTTACTTTTTCTATTGATTGAATTTGCGAATAGTGTAAGTGTGTAACATATACAAACTAAGTGCTAATTGTTATCAATTACTGATTTGTGATTTATATTTTTATCAGTAGCTTTAATTACTACACAGGTCATTTTGAATGGATCTTTGCAGAATCATACTGCTATTGCTTCATTTTGTATTTTTTTTTGTAATCTTACTTATAATTAGCGTATCATTGACAGTGTTTTAGTTGAGCTATATCCAGATGCCTTTTATATCAATGCTGCCATGCTTTAAAATAGTGCAACTGCAAGCATACCACTACGTTCAATTTAAGCTACCTGTCTGTTTGATGTCAGAATGCAGAGTAGGCGAGGCTATTTATTGGTTAGTTTGGGATGTATGAATATACAAAGTAACGAATACCTACAGGGATCTAGCTGTGTAGCCTTGGTGCAATAGCTGGAAAATGGTAGCGATGAGTAATACATAACTATGCTATTTGTCCTTAGTTTCTATTGTGTTTTTGAGGGATTGTGGCACCCTGTGAATGATGTGTGGTAAGGTAAAACAACAAAAACTGTTACAGGCAGAGGCTGCATGTTTCCTGTGTGTGCCCTCTCTTGTCGTTGAGCTGCTTGGGGAATTCACTGTTTGCACGCTTTGCCTGAATGGCATATGGCTGTTCTTCCTCAAGATCATGGATCTTAGATTCAGCACACATGCTATTAAAGGATTGTGTCTCCATAAACACACCAGGCATAGTCTTAATGCTACTCCTTTTATTGAAATATGAGTATGGCATGAGTTGGTTATAAGATTAGTTTGTGTAGTTTGCTTATACATGCTTGCATACAGCACTTATACTGCATACAGCACTTATACTTAATACTGAACAGTATTAGGGCCACGCAAAAAAAATAATAAATGGCAGTGTTTTCTGTGTTTAATCTCTGAATTACGAGTGTCAATTTCAAGAATTAAGTCAGAAGAACACTTCGAGAATAAGGTCGAAATTGCAACCTTAAAATGTAAATACCTTGTTGCCGTTATGAGTCCCAGTGTGTCTAGCGGTGTGTATACCTGCCCAAGAGACGGGGCTTCCAAGTGAAACCTTGGGGCAGCAGCAGTGAAAACTATCTCAGACGAAATAAAGCGCAGAGAAAACACACCTACAAACTAAAGCGCCTACAAAGGGAGTACTCGAATACTCACTGACATTGGGACCGTGTGTTCGGTTATACTTTTGGGGAATATCTTGCATCCCTAGATCAAGTTTTGGCTCGCTTGAACCTGACAGATAATATCTACCTTTACCAGTTTATAAACTAGGTATTCGTCCTGTTTTAAAAATAAGCATATTTTGTGAGTCGCTCTATTGTTTTTTTTGTCATTTTTCTATAGCTGATGCTGATAATATTGAGCATTGTAGAGTAACGTCTATACCTTTTACCTTTCTAGTGGCTAATAACCATCTCATTGGAGGGTATTTGGTGGTTACATAGAGAATTAATGGCGTGAACAAAGGAGCAATGTTCAGGGGAAGACCTCTTGATGGGCCATTCAAGTGTTGTATATTCATTAAAAATAACAATCTGTCAGCACTTACTGACGCACGCACAACCAGCCAAGTTCTCTTCATTGTTCTCCAAGATGTTTTTTCATTTCCCATGCCAAGAGCTGGGTAATTGGCTGTGGCAGAGACTTGCATGTGTTGTTTTAAGATATTGGACTGACACACGCAGGGCACACTGGCAGAAATGAGGCGGCTCACTGTGTTTCTTTTTTCTCCTCGCCTGCCATCTCCTCATCCCATAGCAAGGCAGGGGCAAGGCGCTGGATGTGTTTTTTGTGTTCACTGACAGCCTTCCCTTCACCTCTCATAAGAGACGATGCAAGAGTGCTACAACATACCTCATCTTTGTTTGATACAGGCCCAGCTCTGCATCGCCACAATCGTGGGGATGAGAGGAGATCACATCGGCAAATGCTATTTGTGTTAACAATTGCATGCTGTCCTGCCCTATACAGCTGCTGGTTTTTGATGTACCCGATGTGATCAAATCAGTTTTCCGCCAGAGCTCGGGCCCGGGTGAAGTCTTGTTGCTTTGCGTCCTGTTTCAGAAAAAGCTGCCTGTGTCTCGTTTGGTGGGCCTGGTCTGGGTTTCTGTCTCAAGATCTAAGACACATTTTCACAATTTCTTCTGGCACTGCCAGGGCCTACAATATATTGGATTCTATGATTTATAGGGGAGGTTGGAAAGAAACTTGGTTGTGTGTGCATAATAATCACAGCTGTTGCTTTGTATGTGTGGATTGTTGCCACTTGCTTCTATGATCTATAGGATGTAGGTGATTGGTCAATGTACTGTGTGGAAACTGTAATTAGAGGCTGTGAATACATTTTGTAGAACGTTGTGTTCAAATAGCAATGAATGCATTTCATCTTTGCCATTGTGTGTTGCCATTGTGTTCATGTGTCTGTGTTTGGTCCAATCATCAGGTTGGCTCACACATAATGTTACTTACATAAACAATTTTTAAGCACAAATCCAAGCTGTAACATGCAGGGTAGTAACATTTATACTTATTTGGGAAAACAAAAGAATCGCACGTAGACTATCTAAAACCAAATAGCACAAGATGAGAAACAAACCCAGCTCTCTGCCTTCTCACTAGAAGAGGAAAAGGAAATTGGTGAAGGATCAACTGGCCAGCCCCTGAGGAGGGAGGGGGAGTGAGGGTGGGACAGAGGAGGGAGATGGAGGCACGGAGGACCCTCTGCCGCTGTGTGTGTCACTACTGATTAGGTAAGAGATTGCCTCATGTAATGACACGGCATGGTGCTAGTGGTGCACTCTCTCGCTCTCTCTTTCTCTCTCTCTTCTCTCACACACACACAGGCACACGCACGCACACACCACCTTTAGACAATGTCCTTATCCAGAGGCACACACAAACATTTACTTCATACTGAAACAAAAGAGCCAATATGTTTTGTTTCATCCTGCACATTTTATTAGGGACGGGCATCTTTCCTTTCAAGCATGATTTGAGACGCATCTCGGAACATGTGGTCTGAGACCATTCAGCAACGATAGCTTATGTTAAAAACGATTTGGTGCCATCCGATTGGAAAGTCTATGCGTTTCAGTTCAATGCAGTCGATAGACTTATATTTGGTAGATTTTGAATACCATTTTTTTTACTCACCTTTTGGTTCTTGTTGATACCGTATACTGATATACTTTGAATAATAAATATAATTTTCAGTTACCACAATAGTAAGAGTTCTAATTTTGAATAACACATTTGATGTATAAAAACTATTTAAGTATACGAGATACATTTAATTCAGCAATCCAAAAAGTACCAGCAAATAACATTTGCTGGTACATTTGGCCAATTGGCGAATCGTTACATACCTACCTTTTTATTTTCATGTACTGCAGGAGAAGCAGGGGTAAAGAGTAGCACAATGCAATTTCCTAGTGTTGAGCTCATTGTGGAAATTGGCAGCACAATTCCCTTTTGCAGGTGCTTACTGTTAAAGAGGCTAAATAATGAGCCAGGCCATTCACTCCTTAAGAAATATATCTACCTCTGAGACGGACATAAATATTACCTTTCTTTAAATCGGTGTGAGCCATTAAAGGATGCAGGTCAGGTGACCTTCAATTGACTTATTGGCCTCACGGAACATGACGGTGCCAGCCATGTTTTCACTCATTAGCCAGGCTAATAATAGACTAGCTGCAGGCTAGGGTTTATATTACAGTTCTGTTAGACAAAAAGATAATGATTTGTAAAACACTTGCTCTGTTTCTCAAACGGTCAATAATATCTGTATCAGTCAGAATAATCAGCACACTATCTTAAGCAGTTAAGTGATGAAGGTGACTTAATTTTTTGGTCAAATGTTGCTCAGTTAGTTGCATTTCTATTTCATGGACCAAATGGCTTCAGACCGCACACTTATCCTGTAGACTATGCGCATAGCATAGCAAACGGGAGGTTGAAATTAGCCTGTCAGGCAGGGTAATGAACGATTTGCATCTACTCTTTGTTTTCGTCCGGGAGCGTTTGTATGCCTATGTTGCGTATTTGCATTGGTGTGTGTGTAGAGCCACGTCCTTGAGCCGTTGTCTGTTGGTTTAGCAGTACCATGTTAGCGTGCAGTGAGAAGGGGGGCTCATGGTGCCTGAAGGAAATGACCCCCTGCGGCGTTGTTACATCCTTGTCATCTCTCTCTGTCCTTTTAGTTCTTGTCTGTGCATTACTAGTCCACGGTAGGGTGTTTATTTGTCCTTGCTTGCTGTTGCAGGTTAGGCACACTTATTGAGCCAGCCAAGCCTGGAGTTCAGGCACCGGGGCTAAAAGGCTGGATTCACTGGGTTTAAGGATGGACATGTTGTCTCGGCACCCCGGTTCCAGCAGCCAGCGCAGAGAAAATGAGTTCTGTGGATTGGGTTTAGATTTGCCATTGTAGCACTTCCACTCTGATACACTGCCGCTACCATCAGGGGAAGGCTGTCAGAGAACGAGAGACACGAAGAGCGAGAGGAAGGGAGAGCAAGAGATAGAGGGGAAAGAAGAGCAGAGCACAGCAGTGCTATCTAATGGATCAATTTGTAATAAATCTGTTGCCTCAAGCTGTTGTTGTTCGCTTCTACTCAGTAAAAGGTGTCTGCATTTCTCAGGCAAGAAAAGGGCTTGTCAGGACGGGAAGATGGAGCTATCAGTGAATGAGATGCCCCATAAGCACAGCAGATCTTTAGCTTTCCTGTCTCGGCTTACCTAGGTCAAACACATTGCCCGCTTTCTTTTTTTTAATACAAGCATTTCATCGGTCGAAAACATAATTTCAAACCGGTCAATAGGGCTGTGCAGTGAAATGAGGAAGTAACGCTCCCCTCACATTAAATTTCCCCATTATCCGCGTATCGACCATTAATCATGATGAAGGAGCTATTGATTACACTATCAGGCTAGGCAAGGCCAATTTATTGGCCAGCAGCCATTTCACAATGTGGGGGCTCCGTTCAAGCGGCAACTGGCCTTTCCAGAAACACAAGGCTCCTATTATGACGGTTTAGGAATAGTCCTATTATTTTGACAACAGTTTGATCTTTAAGGTAACAAAAGGACGGACCTCTGCAGGGACCACTTGGGAGCGCTCCTCCGCCTCCTCCTCCTCCTTCTTCTGCTCCGCCACAGCAGCCATATGGACCATACTAATTGTGTTTTACGCCAACCATTTTCACTGATCCTTTGGGGACTTGTGGAAGTGCTGTAGTTATAATGTCACCAGCACTGGGACTGGCTCATGAAAGACACATTAGCCACAGAGATGAGAAGCTCGCAAGGCAAGGCAATATACTGCAAGTCAACACAATTATTGATTTTATTCAAATGAAAAACCGTGTTTCTCACTCGTTTCTAAGCTCTAACCTACGGTCTTATGATTTCCTCTTTTTTTTTCATGCATTTTCAGCTATTGTGTGCAGCAGGCGTTCATTTGTGTCTCATAATCTCAACCTGAACAATTGAATATAAGGCACAAAGCCGGCTTCATTTGAATAGAAAATGTTGCGTTTGTGAATGCAACATTTTCTATGTGAACCTTTTTTATTATGATTCAACCCCAGTCCAAAGTTGCAGTAGCTTATCGATTTCTATATTTATTTTCATAAATGTTCATCTTTATTAATTGGCACTACTAGTTTATCCAGCTCTAATTCAACCAGAGCAACTGTCGTTCATCTTGTTTGTTATGCGACACAACACAAATGCTGCAGGTGGAGTGCTGAATGTAAATGCCACCTCCACTGTGTGTGTTTTGCCCTTCAGGGCACAGAGCCGTTGTAAACTGTTTGAACTGCTAAGTGTAACTGAACCCAGTGTGCCTGCGTGCGCATGTGTGCATGTATGTTTTAACCCGTCTATGATACTTAATCATGAAAAGGGCTATGTAGATGAGATCTGTGAAGGGGACTGGGGTGAGCGTCAGTGATGGGTGTTACTGATAAAGTACAAAAAATGGGTTTGCAGAATCCAGTATCATTGTGTTCCTGCTAAGTTTTCTTGTAATTATCAAAATTTCCTCCAAATTGCTGTTTGCCTCAAAGCCTTAAACCTGCAGGATCTCCCGTTAATAACATTGTTGGAGACTGCCAAGGCGTTGCGATGGGGGAAATGAAAGCCAATCATGCCTCCAACATTCTGCCCACCCTCCCCACAAACAAAACGACAAAAAAAGAAACCAGCAAAATAATAAATCCTAATGAACTGGCAGTGCACGCATCCCTGACTACTAGACTACTACACTCCTTGGCTAGGCAGCCACAGTGCTGGTCACTACGCCCCTTAATGAAGACTTCTGTCAGCCTTCAATGCCTCTCCTTCTCTCATTCCC
>OMKX01097531.1:2500-17985 GCA_900302425.1 Brosme brosme
TTACCCCTAAAGCATCATAAAACGATGCCGTTACGAGCACAAATTATTGTTTTGCCACTTATTACGCTCCGTCTGGCAAAGGTCGAGGACTGAATACAGCTAATTAAGGTGTTGCATTGTAAGCTGCTGAGTGTGGGCGTTTTTTCCATTAATAGATACCTAAACATACTATTTAGCTGAAAAGGTTCCAGTCTGACACTAAGTAAGCATTGAGTAGATGTTGAATGGGAAGAGTTACAAAACATATATGAGCTCTCTGACAGGGCAGCAGGAACACCTGCTCTGCATATCATATTGCTCAAACCCTACAATAAGCCAGTTTCACAACATCAGCCTGGGTCCTGGTCATCGTCGGGGTGTGTGTGGTAGGAGTCACCTGCTTAGTGACATTAATGAGCGGTCAGGAGTTGTGCATCTTGCTCAAGGAGGCCTACAGGTAGACGTTTCAGCTGGGAGTCAAACACCCTCAAACACCGGGACTGTCCAGCCCTGTTTTCGTTTGGTGGGGCTCATTTAAAAAAGGGAGGAAGACGAGACTAGGCATGGTATTTAATCTGAACATTAGGAACATTTGATAATATCCAATCTCTTATTATGTCAACCTCCTTTCTAACCGTTAGAGACTGGTTCTTAACCCAACTTGTTTTGTCGTCTGTCGTAAAAGCACAGTTTATGGCGGGTGATCCGACAGTAAAACGATGCAGTCAATGCTCTTACATAAACGTTTCAGTCTTTCAGCCCACGGTTTTGTTTTATAGATGTTGGAGACCTTTCACTGCCTCCTGAAAACCACAGAGATGGTACTCTCCCAGTCTGCCCAGTGACTGGAGTGAATTTACTGTAGCTGTAAACTAGGAGCACGTCAGAGGGACTATCGCTGAGAGACTCTATCAGAGGGACTCTATCGCTGAGGGAAGCCTCATGCATTCTCAGCAAAGCTAATCTAATGTAGGCAAATACTGAGGATGATGAGATCGCTGCATGTGTGTGTGTGTGTGTGTGTGTGTGTGTGTGTGTGTGTGTGTGTGTGTGTGTGTGAGAGAATGAGAAATACGCTAAGAGTATCATATAATCATTCAACTACAAAGCATTAAAATATGATCATTTATCATCAATTTTCCACAATCTGTAAATATACCAGTGTCTAGTTGGGCATTGAAAATCCCACAATAAAGCGCTATGTGAAGTTCATTAAAACAATCGACATGCTAATGTTTAAGTTATCAGTTATCAACACAGACAGTCCACTGGATTCATCCAGTGAAGAGAGGCATAGATCCTCTGGGCTACTGAGCCTGTTTCCATTCTTTCCCTTCACTGGATTCTCCCTAAACCATCACTGACAGAGCAATCGCAATCCAGGACAATAACCCAGCACTATCATCTCTTGAAAGTAGGCCTACGCTATAAAACCAAGACAGGCAAACTAACGTTGGGAGGCACGGTGGCTCGATCTGCTAAATGGCTTAAACACGTATTTTTAGCTACTCGGGTTCAATTCTGACCTGCGGTCCGATGCTACATGTCTCTGACGGTATGTGAGGCTGTTGAGGGTTGATAAAGTTGTATACATCTGGGTCAAGAAACAGGGCAAGTGGCGTATGAATCTGCGTGGATCTTTATTCTAACTCGTATATCCCTAACACCACACACAGCAGAGCTTGTTATGATGTCATGGACATGATTGACAAGGCTATGATAAACAACCGACAGAGCAGACCCCCCGTCTGTCCTGTATCACTGTAGTGCTCTTCAAGTTCGAGTATTGCAACAGCGGCCCACTACAAAGTATGCACACCCACTGCATACAAATTCCTTCATGCACCTGTGGACACGGCCATTGATACTTCCCGCTGGGCCCTCTCATAATGCGCATAATGTTGCAGGGTGCAGAGGGGGAAAGACACGCGATACGAAGATTCAACCACATTATGGTGACTTTCACCACTTCACCATTGTCCTACAGCGCCGGGGGTCGTTGGAAATCATCAAGCATCAGCAATATACCTGCCCCGTCGCACAGGCTCCGCACACTTTTAGCGTTTTTATAGCCTACACATCATATCGATATACGCTCTCCTTATTTAGCGACACTTGCGCGGGACACACTGTTAACATGTGTGTGTTGTGTGTGTGTGACGCTCACCGAACACGCTGAAAGGCATTGAAGGCATTTGCTGCTGGTGTGTCTTGCTGTCCTCTTCGCTCGGCACCATCCTCCCCACTGCCCGGGTCCCGCTCGTATGTGCGTCGTCTGCCTCTCCGTGTTTCCAATATCATCAGCATCACTCCCGGTGGCTGGCCGCCGCAGCCGGCATGGTGGCGCAGGGATGCTCTCTGGCTGGCGGATTTAGACCAAGCGGAGGAGGGGGTCAGATAGATGACCGGTCAGAAACATCACCCACTCTTTAGTGATTTACAATTATTGCGTCACCGTGTGTGTAGTGGTTAGCGTATTTGCTCAAATGTCCTTCCATACAAACTCTACGTGTTAAATTAACAAGCGCAATTCGGTCGTGTTAACATTAACAACTAAGACGTTATATGCGCTAATGGCCTTCTGTGCATTACTGACTGCGAGACATGGGGGACGTGAACATGAGTCTCGCATGTATGTGAGAAGCGATTCGTGACTCGTGTGACCAAGCAGTGACGTCAGAGCAGAGAATGGGAGACACTTATTAGAAAACACCCACGTGAGATAAGATAAGAGAGTATGCTATTGATGCAGACAGTTCCAAGTCAACTATAATAAATAGTAAAGTATGATATACTATTGTATAATGTATAATATAATATAATAGCACGCCTTTAAAAGTAGCCTTCAATATGAGAGACATTTCTGGACAATGTTTTTTAATCGATTCTATTTTATTAACTTATTAATTGACGTGTAGCCCATATTATAAAAAAATGGTCGATATAACAAGGTACAGGTCAGCATATCTATATATCAAAAAATAGGGGCCTTCTGGTTTATTTAAAACAAGTTGCATCCATAGTATTAGTCACGACATGATACGCCTTTCATTCCACATATGTATTTGTATTTGTTATTGCAAATTGCAATTTAGGTAGGATATGATTTATCGCTTGCTCAGTGTGAAACATGACGTCACTAATGTAGCCTGCTGTTAATCCGCAGTTGGGCAATACAGTATATTGAACACTAGAGGGAAACAGCACACCATGGCGTGGACGGAGACTGCTATTCACGGTGTAGTTCCTGCGCTCTGATGTGCTGTGTGTTCATCCCCAGCCACACCTGACCTTGACTTAAAGGTTTACACAACTTTGTCCAATTTATTATTGCGCAATATGATAGAGACAGACCTATTGTCTCGTTTTAAATTGTAAATATTACCGCTATTGTTATGTATACCTTGCCTGTTAAAAAAAGGCCGATATTTAACTTCACAGCCTCAAAGGAAACCATTTTTTTTACCAGGTCCAAAAAGCCGTGTTGTGAATCACAGCATTCAACAGGAAGCGTTCAGTTCGTCTGTCCGTCCGTCTGTCCCGCGATGCCGTGCGGTGACTGTGCGTCTGAGGACCGGCTGAGCTAAAGCGGATGGCAGGTTATAAATAGTGCAGAACAATAACCGTTAGCTGTCTAGTCTGCTGAACACCAGTTCTAGAAATTCCTGCCCTCAAATTTCCCATTATAATTGTTGTTAATAATAATAATTGTTTTCTATTAATGGGATAGAGCTTCCCCATTCGCCCAAGTCTTTGGGTATATATTTTGAAGTTGGTTGAGACAGAGAGGAAATAGTTTCAAAGACAGGAATTGACATGTAGCCATATAGGGCCACTGAGCCACCGGGATATGCCAATTTAATGTCACTTTAGTTTTATTCATTGTTTCGTTGGGTTCATGGGAATAAAGAGGCTATCAGTATGATTCACCCCAACCCTAGAATGACGACAATGGATACCAGTCCTTTAGTTTCACTTTGGTTCCACATTCATCCAGAAAGTACACACAACAAAACACACCGTCATCACAAATATCAGATAATATCTGATGGCTTTGAAAAAACAAATGAGTATGCATATATTCCCATGAAAACATGTCCAAATCATGTGACATGTCTTTAGGGTGAACCTGAATCTGGTTGGTTGGACAGTGGAAGTGGTGGATGCCACAGGAATCACCTCTACAATGTTGTAGACTAGTGTTGTTTACTGACAGGCTGGCGAGTAGATCAGCGATCCCTCTCATCGTTTTGCATGTGAGATGGATAATCAATAGCATAGATTAACAGGGACACACTTAACACTAATCCAGCCACTCAGGAAAATGTCAATATTCATGTCTCAAGGACACTTTCCTTAGGAGTATGACAGCATGAACCAAATATACATGTATACAAACGTAGCATCATGATGTTGACAGTTCTTAATGTTGGTAATGCTGGTTCTCACCTCACTTCTATATTGAGAGCAATACATTTTATTCATTTATTCATTTATTTCAACACCTCGGACAAATGAAATAGTGGACGAGCTCAGATAGCAGTCAATCGAGAGTCAATTTAAACATGTTACACTGTCATATGTTTTACAAGACACAGTGTTTACCATGAAATCACCTCTCGCCAAAAGACACCCAGCTGTGTATAAACGTGTGGAAAGCCTGAGGCGCCGCACCTAACAGAAGAAAAAAACTAAAACAACATAGGGCCCAAACACAGGGCCCATCTAAGGTTCACCAACCCGTCATCCATTTCACACAAATTACCTCTAATGTTGCTTTGTGCCCAAGGTGGAAGTCAGGGGTATCTTCGAGAGGCTCCTATTGTTATCACTATCCATGAGAGAGAGAGAGAGAGAGAGAGAGAGAGAGAGAGAGGGAGAGAGAGAGAGGGAAAGAGGGAGAGAGAGAGAAAGATTTGACCCCTCCCTCCTATATGATATCTTTACCAGCCTGAGCGAACCTGTGACCTTAAAAAAAGCGCCACCAGATAGGAAATGCAATTAGCGGTGGTGGTCAGGAGGGAGTCCTAGCTGCTGGAGACAAAAGAGGTCAGAGTTGTGCTCCACCCTCCAACCCCACCCTCTAGGCGAGGAAGGAGGTTGCAATCATACGCCACTGTTCCCTTTCCAGTGCTCCGGCTCCCCAGCTCTGGTGGTGCTCTGGTACATCGGGCCCTAGATGGGGACACATGTGAAGAGGCTCCTGCTTTTCTTCTTCTATATGTTGTTGTTGTAATGTGTGTGTGTGTGTGTGTGTGTGTGTGTGTCTGTGTGTGTGTGTGGGTGGGTGTCCAGAGCATATGATGTTGGGGACCTTTCACGTCAAATCCCAACGCAAAGGAGGGTGTGGGGCAGGATTAGGGCTGTTTGGGTGTCTGATCCACAGGTCAAAGGTCCTGATGCCCTAACCCCTACCTCTTCATTAATGACCTGTATCTGAAGTCACTGTACGTTGCTTCGGATGAAGCTGTAATTGTATAAGTAAGTCGGCTGAGAAGGACAATGTGCAAGCGATCTTCACAGTAATGGACTGAAGGCGATGAGGCAATTGTCATCTTAGGATAATAGCCAAGATGTCAATCTATTTATCCCTCAGGTTCATTTAATAACAGCCAGGGTGTCAATCTATTTAGCATTCAGGTTCACTTCAAAATAGCCAAGATGTCTATCGATTTAGCTTCCAAGTTCTCTTCATAAGATACTAAGATGTAGCGTTCAGGTTTATTTCCTAACTCTGCAGAGATCTCTCTGGAGATCCGTTATTTAGCTTTAGCTCTTGTGCCACCTCCTTAATATACCTTTACTTAGATATGGATTTCCCTTCATGTATGGTTGTCATTTCTGGGTTCAGGTTCGGAAAGTGAAAGTCAATGCCATGTTTTGGCTCCAACCCGAGAACAGTCCTCAGTTAGTAGTGAGGGCTGAACAGAATAAACTGGCATCTCCAGTTCAGTCCATACTGACTAATTGATCAAGTGGATTTACCACATTTGAACTTACTACCTTATAATTATCGCCCCTGGCTTGCAACACCATCCCATTGGCTCATGCTACTGCAACATACAGCCAAGTAAACAGCCCTCAGATTGGGTGGAGAAACACTTGATGTTTACAAAGGATATCCCTTAGACGGGACAGATTGTCTCACGATGAAGACTGACTGTTTATTAATGGTGGTCAACACAATACACACTTGGATGGAGCGTTAACAGTTGGTTCCCATCTCCCATCGTTCAGCCAAGCAGGATGTTTACCTGCTCTCATGATGGCGTGCTCAACACACTGCTGGCATGCCAAGCTTGCGGCTCTTCGAATTCCTGCAAATTAAAATCAAATTGGGGAGCAAGGGGGACTAGTAGTTGGGTGTTTGACTCCCGGCCAAAGGTTCCCTGGCTCCAAACCCCAATGTCCGCGATCACCCTTGAGCAAGCTGCATAACCCTAGCGACTCATTTACGACATGTATATTTTCAAAACGTTTTGAAAAAAGTTTCTGCTAAATGAATAAGTAGTAATTAGTGAGTGGAATTGATTGTGTGATGAACATGTTCATGTTGATAATTGAACCTTCATTTAATGAATATGTATTTAATGTCCCTCGGGAAAGAGAGAGACGACCACGCATTATCCTGACTATGAATAATGTTGTCATTAATTCATGTATATTAATAAAAGCCCTGCAGGAGCGGGCTCTTCATTCACACCCAAACATAAGGGTTGTGTTGCGTTTGGATCTGCACTATTAGTAAAGAAATGCACTTCTACTAATCCTCAAACTATTTGTTTTGCGTTTCCTTTCAATGGCAGTTGTTTAGTCCATCCAAACCCTTACAATAACTGTTTATTAAATCTGTCTGCGGTTGTTTACATCAAGTGACTCACCGCTCCTCAGGTTATTCCTGGTCCAACCTTAACACGCCGGAGAAGAACAACAATGACCACAACAATGGGAGGTGAACAGGATTACGTTGGGAGAAACCGATCCGGGCCCTTGGAGCCAGCCTGTGTGTCAGATAGCATCAGGGGACATTAAGGGCATGGATATCCGCACTGGAGCAAATAAAGTAATGTATTGTAATGCATTTGAGACTGAAGCATGAACATGTCTCCAGTGTTTCAGTAAACCTTGAGTGAACCTTTGTTCCCTTTATCGCAGGCATAAAGGAGGGAGAGAGAGTGAGGGAGAGATTTGACCCCCCAACCATCCCTCCTATATGATATCTTTACCAGCCAGGGCAAGACTGTGACACGAAAAACGGTTTTGACTTTACCTCAATTATGCTTTACTTTTACGCTCTTATTGCACATAGACTGCACAGAACTGCTGTAAACCCTGTTTTAATAAAGTAAAACATGAAAAAATGGGGGAACCCCCTCCCCCCCAAAAAAGTCAGCAATGGTTCTTCCCAGTTCATTAAGCAAACACAAATTAACACAAAACATCAATGGAAACATTACAACCTTTATGCAAATCCTGCAGACCACACAAACAATGCATCTGACTGCCGAAACAAAGCAGTCCTGCCAAAATAGGACCTCAGGCCCAGGACGGGACACAATAAGTCTGGGGCTCCCACCTGCCTGCCCTCCTGTCAATGAGGCTCAAATGCTGCCATACCCAAAGGCTGGTTCAATAACCAGCTGACAAACTCGTGAGGTCGAATGATGGGGTGGTCAAAGCACTCGGCGCTGATAGACAAGCCGTGGAGCTCGCTCGCAAGTTTAGCAAACTGGCAAAAAGCTTCCACCTATTGGCATAGAGCGCCTTCGTGGAGGATGCTCTAGCGTGGGGTATGGTCTCAACTACTGTCAGGTCACAGGCAGCTAAAAGTGTCTCTGGTCCTTCAGGGGCCACACCCAGAGCTGTAACCAACTGGGGTTTGGGGCCAGATACTGGCTTCAAGTTAGGACGGAGATCTAGTCTCTCGTGGAGGCACCGTGGACTCCCGTTTAGAAGACCGTGGAGTCACGGAGACGACGCTCTCCTTGGCCGGTTGGGGGCCACCAACTGCAGCCTGTAGTTGGCCCCCAGCCCCCTGTGAAGTACGGGCAGGATGAATGGGGCCGGTGGATATGCATAACGGTGGCCGCTCCACCACCTCTGGATTTAATCTCCAGTCCCGAGGGGGAGGGGTCTGACGTCAGAGGAAGTCCGCTGCGCTGATGATTATGCCTGGAAGGTGCATTGCCCTCAAGCATTCCAGATGGGGAATGGGTTGTCTGACCTTATCAAAACAGGCCTGCCCACTAATGCTAGCAGAAAATAACGGAGAGCTAGTTGCTCCAACACATTAATGTGCTGGCCCTATGAGCTGGACTCCAAGGTCCTCTCTCTGTCCTGTGTTACCACCCGGCGTCCCAGCCCCACAAGGGAGGCGTCCGTCGTGACCGCTTCCCGATGCGCAGGGACTAAGTCGAAGCGCATCTTTAACACGTCTAACGATAAAAACAGTGAACACCCGCTTGCCTCGTTGATGCGTCATATTGGATGCAGGCGCTACATGTCTCGTTTCTACAGCAGAACCAGGGGGCCCTGACCAGGAAGTGACCAAACTGGAAGTCATCGCATGACGCGAACGGACAAACAATGCTCATTTTACAAACAGTTAAAACTGTAAAGTAGTAAGCAAAACGAGCTGTTAAATAAATGCTTTAAGGGCAACGCAGCAAAAATGATATTTTGGAAAAGATATACATGATGATAATGCAGAGTGATGGGGAAATAACTGGAGAAATGAATGCCGAGGTCAAACACCTCTCAAGGTCACCAGAGATCTGACACAAATTTCCTTTATGTCTGAAATAAAACCTTGGGGTTTGTCGATTATAAAGACTTTAATGCTTTAGTCATACACAATTCGTTTGCCTATCTCCCCCACCAGGAACATTGTTCGTTTGTATACTTGAACTTGAGTGGGGTCCTCTCCCATCCGTGTTGACTGGGTTGGTGAACGCTTGGCAGGAAGCCCTAAACATGCTTCTGCTGGAGGCTTGAATGTCCTAACAACGTAATGGTTGGGCTGAAACACCACTTAGTCGTGGGTGGGATGGAGAGTCATTAACGGGACTATTAACCACACAATAGGTGACGCAAACAGGGGACAAACAATAGTCTGGCTGGGGTAATATCTCTTGGAGGTGTGTGTGTGTGTGTGTGTGTGTGTTTGTGTGTGTGTGCCAGACAGGAAAAGGGAAGCCACGGTGGAAGCGGTGATGTATGAACAACATGCGTTTATTTAAAGAATATAGTCATTTGAGTATTTACACAGAGCTTATTTATGCCAGTTAGTAGCCTACACTATGTACATTCTAGTGACAAATTAATCTGCACGTTCATCTGCACGTTCACATCACATTTGCAACAAGCAAAAAGTTAATACAACTTGCTATTGCCATTATAAGTATGCATTACTAGTGTGAAAGTAGTACAAAGTGTATCATAACATGTGTGTGCGTGTGTGTGCGTGCGTGTTCGTGTTCTCAGTGCGAGGAGCTGGCTCAGGCAGAGGATGGATGGAAGAGAAGGGATTTGTATCTTCTCATCTCTTGCAACCTGTTGAGTCCTGGGGAAGACAGATTAGCCAAATGTCCTGGGTGATTCGTTCTTCTTCCTAGAAGGACAGTGAACGAGAGAACAGTAGCAGATGATTAGGCTGATTAATAACAGACACCAGTATACAATCCTCTCCTTTTGTACGTGTGTAGAGTGTTGTTAAGCAGGCCAGCAAAGTGAGTGCTAGCTCCAACCTCGTGGTTATCTATACTGTAATAGCTTGGCCTCATGGAGGTAACTGAAATTGATAATAATGATACCCACTCCGTGCTTGAAGGCTTGCTGTAGCGCTGCAGCTCTTGGAGGTGTTGTGAAACGTACACTGAGGGTGAAAGAAACCACAATGATCATACAGTTCAACACTTGACGATACAAGACTTCATCTGCATATAAGTCAGTTTGCTCTCACCTGGTCCAGTTCCACCAGTCCGTCCTCCACCAAGACCCCCAACGCTTCCAACACTGCCAGTTCCTCGTGCCAGGCCGCTTGTCCCTAACTCCGGGTTCCCGAGCCCTGTGTTCCCCAGCCCCCCCCCCAGCCCTGTGGAAGTGGGTCCATACCTCCTGGTCTCTATTGACGGCTTGCCTAGCCCTGTACTGCTGCTGCCTAGGCTAGTCCCAGCGCTGGACCAGCTACTCCCCTGTGAAGCCGTTCCACCCTGCCCCCTGGTGTTGCCGAGCCCATTGCTTGTGACAGCGGGTTTCTTTCCCGCATCCGTTCCGGTTAAGCCAACATTTGAAGCCCCATTTATTCCATTGGTAGCTGGTTTGTTTAACCCAGTAGAGCCGGCACTGACACTTGACAAAGTGTTGACGTTGTAAGGGGACCCCGGGTATCTGGATGGATTCCAAGCAGAAGGGCTAGATCCCCCTGGAGAAAACCTTACTGTTCCTGCAAGTGGATTCTGAAATTAAACAAGTACACACAAGCACACATGAGAGTTAAAAATGAGAGAACCAATTAAATTAAATGACATAGGTCAAACATATGTCTCAGACTGGATCACTGGTTAAATTAGTCCCTGAAAAAACTGAGAATGCATCCAAGTATGTGAAAATAAACAATGAAAAATAAAAACGACCAAAGCAGCAGTTTAAATATGGCGGTTGTTCCCTGGACCTCCTTACCCTTGGCGAGCAGGAGGAATTGAGTAGCCTGTTCTGCTCCTTGAGGTGGGCGATCTCCATTTCCTTGACGCGCATCTTGCTCTCCAGCAGGTCCCTGTTTCCGCTCAGCGTCTTCTTCTCCGTCAGCAGCTTCTTCGTGGTTTCGTCGCAGCGGAGCTGGGCCCTCTGCAGGTGCTGCCGGTGCTCCTGGACCATGCCCGTGCGGTTCAGGTTGCACGAACGGAGGTCCTTGCTCAGCCGCTGGTTCTCCGCTTCCAGTCTGGTGATCCTGCCGAGGCTGGTTGAGACTTGGGAGCCCAAGCTGTCCAGATAGCGCTGGAACTTGTCCTCCACGTCACGGGACAGGCTGGTGCAGTTGCTGCGGATCTGCTCCAGGTTCTCCCGCTGCTTCTCGCAGGTAAGCTGGAAGGGGATGTGGTTGGGGAACAGGGAGTCGATCTTCTCCAGGAAGGCCCTGGACACGTTGGAAATGCCGCTCAAGGAAGCCACAAAGTCCTGCTTGCACCGCAACTTGAAGTTCGCTATCTCAGACTGCAGCATCTGCTTGTCATTCCTCAGGTCGATGGCCTCTAGGGAGAGGTCATCGCGCTCCTTGTTGAGCTTGTCTGTTTTGATTGTGTTCTCCAGCACTGTCTGGTTCAGTTGGGACTGGAGGTACTGCTCCTTGGCCTTATGGTGATCAAGCTTGGTCTCGCAATCTGCTGTATGGGGAAACAGACATAACTTATCTCAAGAGAATATATAACTAATCATACAACGTCACGTAATTTACTACACAGGCCTAGCCTGACAACGCCAGACCAGTTTGCAAATGCGTATTAGTCTGAAACCTCTCAGTTCATTTTCGGTTGATAACACCCAACAGGCGCAGACTAAAATGCCTCTGAACGCCATTGGATAGACCTACAACGAATCAGAGCCCTCCTTCCAGGGATGGTTCGGATGCAATAGTTGCCAAAGGGGCAGACAATGGTGGCACAAAGGAAAAAGTACGATTCAGTAAGATAAGTAATAAGTGAGAAAAATGAATGAGCTTCTTAATCTTAAACAAGAATACCATATAATGCTCTTGATCAGGTAGTATTACAGGTAAGTAGAAATAGGTAGGTTCACAGTGTATTTTTACAGGGGGACTTACAATCTCTGGAAACTGTCCTTTGGCAATTAGTGTCACACCCCTCCTCGTGACACCTGTATGGTCAGTATTAGGGTCCCGCCCCTCCTCGTGACACCTGTATGGTCAGTATTAGGGTCACACCCCTCCTCGTGACACCTGTATGGTCAGTATTAGGGTCACACCCCTCCTCGTGACACCTGTATGGTCAGTATTAGGGTCACACCCCTCCTCGTGACACCTGTATGGTCAGTATTAGTGCCACGCCCCTCCTCGTGACACCTGTATGGTCAGTATTAGTGCCACGCCCCTCCTCGTGACACCTGTATGGTCAGTATTAGTGCTGCTGGTGTGATTGTGTTTTGTCTGTCTAATCGTTTCCCTTCCCCTCTGCCCTCGGTATCTCTGCACACCTGCTCATCATCTGCAATCAGCACACCTGTCTATCATCTAATCATCTCTGCTGCTGTACAAGAACTGTGCGCCAATTGCAGCCATCGCATTGTTTCCCACTTTGTGATTTAGTTGGGCTGCCTGCAAGAACCCTAATACCGGTTCTCCCTGACTTCAGCAGTACCAGCCTGCCACATCACCTCACAAGCCCACCAAGCCACCAACCCGTCCTCTCAGTCGGGATTCCCTCTGTCATGCCGAGCTGGGTTGCTTCGCTTTACCTAAGGCCAGTCACATCTCACAGCCCCGCCTGGTTAGAATAAAGACCTGTCTGGTTGAACCTTACCTGGCTTGGGGATCTGCCTAGTTCCAGGATAGAGGAGCCCCCCGGTGAATATCTGTCTGTTTTTGTCAGCAGTGCATTGCATCTGTTAATATTGAAGAGTTCAGATTAGTTATGAATACCATCGTTAATATTATTATCATTATTATTAGGGTTAATGAAAGTACAATATACAACAATGATCATGTTAATATGTCCCCTCCAGAATATAAAGGAGATACAGAAAGCAAACCACTTTTCTCTCTTAAGGTAAGATAAGATACGCTGTTAATCCCGAACCTTAAACATTAAATATTCACTCAATATTTTATCAGTAGTATTTTTATGTTTGGTAATTTTGTGGTAAACGGGTTTGACTCCCAGCTGAAGGGTTCAATGTTTGAAGTAAATATCATAGTAGTGATATTAGTACTATTACCTCTATCAAACACTCATGAACTAATGTCATTTATTTAAAGTATCAATCTTCTTTACGATCGTCATCGCCTACGTACATTTATATCTCATGCGTAGAACAGCTAGTGACGCCAAAATCAAAAAAAATCTGACTACGATTATGTTGCTGGCATTAAATTCTTTCAATAAAATTATTACTTATAGTTTGAGGTATAATGTGAATTAAGTGAAAAGTAACACGTTTATTTTTTGTAATTCAAGGAAGATAAACAATATTTGCCAAACAAACAACCTTGGTGTTATGGCAGGATCATTCTTACTTTGATTTGATCTGTTGATAAGAAAAGTATTAAAAAGATAATAATGAATAATAATCTTTGTTATATTCATTATAATGCTCCTTTAACCTGGTGTGAAATCCAGTGTATCCAGTTTTTCAGTGTGGGACTAATGATTATCTCCGCCGTATCAAGCAATCTGAATCACCTTTTATCGTGATTCCAGTTAACACTTCCCCTCCAAACAATATTTGATCATTGAAAGTATTGCGGCTTCTTCTGACGTTCTGCATATTTGCTATATAACTAATTTTTTTTGACCATCAATATACTTTGAATCATATTCCTATATCACTGAAGACCAAAACAATACCATCACCAAGACTAATACCATTAACACCATTAATAGCTATAACTATAAACACACTCGATTTTAATAATAATAATAATAATAATAGTTATAATAATAATAATAATAATAATAAAAAATAAATTAAAATAGAAATTAAAATTATGTTATAATTATGTAAATAAAAAAGAATCATAACAATAACATAATAATAATAGTAATACAAAATAAAAATAATATTAAGAACAATAATAATCCTCCCCATAATCCTAACAAAGTGAGGAGCGTCTCTGCAGCAGCTCACCAGCTTGGCGTTAAGCTCGTTGATGATCTGGTAGGATATGTAGCTGACATTGCGCATCCTGAACAGATCCTGCTCCATCCGCAGCCTCTCCATGGCGGTCGTGTTCAGGGCCTTGGTGAGGTTCGTCCTCTGGTCCTTCAGGGCGATGATGTTCAGGTTGTTCCGGTTGAAGGTCTGCTCCAGGTCGGCGACGCGGCCGCAGCAGGCCGGCTTATTCCAGTAGAGCTGGAAGAGCACCAGGCTGACGATGATGAGCGACTGGATGAGGGAGGTGAAGAAGAAGATGATCCGCATGTAGTAGCCGCAGCTCTTGCCCTTGGACCGCTGCATTTGCTTCTTCTTCTGGGCGCTCAGGGTGTAGCGGGGCACGTGGGTGTAGTTGCTGCTGTACATGGCTGGCTGACGGGGGTGGAGTGCAGGAGATGTGAAGTAAAGGAAAAGATCAAGTGAGGGATGAGTCACCGCTGCTTGTGTCGTGGAGAAAGAAAGAAAAGGTTAATTTTGAAACGGCGCCCAACCTTGATTCTAAAGGTAAAAGAAGGCTTGTGTGCTGGTGGAGTGAAGACCTCACACCAGACGTTAGGTCAATGAGGTTCTTCAGGAAAGTCAGAAGGAGGAATAAAAATGACCTCCTTCCCTGTGCTCCAAGATTCCCTAGAGGTCACGGTCTCCCAAATCCCAAGGCGGCCGATCAGAACAAATACTGTCAGATGATCGGAGAGGCAGCTCAGCTGCTTAGCATCCTGTTGTGATAAGAGACGCAGGCGTGAATGAGGCTGCCCAAGTGTCGCTCCAGAACGTAGTGTCTTATCTCGCTCTCGCTCTCTCTCTCTCGTGACAATCGTAGTGAAATCGAGGCGGTGGAAAAGTGTGTCTGAGATGGAAACACTGTGGGGACATTTATAAACTTCTGCTTATACCGTTCACTTCCCATGTTGGCACCAGCTCCCAGCGCTGGACCCCTCCCTCTAGCTCACCATGATGACACACACACACACACACACACAAGGCCATGCACACATACACGCGCACACACACACAGACACAGACACACACACACACACGCACACACAAGGCCATGCACACATACACACACACACACACACACACACACACAGACACAGACACACACACGCTCACACAAGGCCATGCACACATTTACACACACACACACACACAAAATACACACACACACACACACACACACACACCCACCCACCAACACACACACACACACACACATACACATACACACACATGGTCTAATAACTTACTAATGCTGTAAATGTTTACTAATGGTGTTGATGTTAACTAAGGTATTAATGTATACATAATTGAATAGCGTTAGGGTAAAGGTTACCCCTAACCTTAACCACTATGCTAATGCTATAATAATTACTGCGATACTGTATTAACTGGTCTAAATCAATGGTTACTAGACTGTTAGTTAACTGTTAATGAACTGCTAGCTAATAGTAAGTTGATTCTTATTACTGCATTAACTAATGCTCATTGTTGACCCCACGAAGAC
Source organism: Brosme brosme (assembly GCA_900302425.1). Taxonomy (NCBI): domain Eukaryota; kingdom Metazoa; phylum Chordata; class Actinopteri; order Gadiformes; family Lotidae; genus Brosme; species Brosme brosme. The sequence continues at coordinate 17,868 of OMKX01097531.1, forward strand.
TAGTAGGTTGCTAGGCACCAACTGAATTTAAATTAAAATAAAAACAAACAAGCATATACACACCTATAAACACGCACACAAACACACACAGACACTTATAGACAGACACTCAAGTGTA